>VMDR010006264.1:0-46502 GCA_007922815.1 Macrotus californicus
TAATTTTTATAAAATATAGTTTATCAATTTTTTCCTTTGTGGATCATGCATTTGGGGTCACATCTAAGAAATTTTTCCCTATCTCCTGTATTTTCTTCTAAATTTGTTATAGCTTTAGCTCTTATATTTTAGTCTGTAATCCATTTTGACCCAATTTTTGTGAACGGTGTGAGGTACAGGGTACCAGTTTTTCTTCCACCACCATTTATTGAAAAGACTAACCTTTCTCCCGCGAATTACTGTGGCTCCTTTACTGAGAATCAGTTTATCATAAATCTGCAAGTTTATTTCTGGACTTTCTGTTCTATTCTACTGGTTTATATTCTGTTCTTATAAGCTGCACTGTGTTGATCACTATAACCTACCACGGCAAGCTTTGAGATCAGGTAGTGGAGGTCCTTCAACTTGGATATTCTTTTTCAAAGGCTTTTTGTGTACTCGGGTTGTTTGCATTTTCATATATGTTTTAGGGTCAGCTTGTCAATCTCCCCCCCCCCAAAAAAACCCCTCTTTTGATAGGGATTGAATTGAATCTATAGCTCAGTTTGGGGAGAATTGCCAACAATATTGAGTCTTCCGATTTTTGACCATTTTATATATCTCTCATAATCTATTTGGGGCCTAATTTTTAACAGTGTTTTGTTATTTTAGGCCCTGCCTGGTGTGGCTCAGTGGGTTGGACATTGTAGTGCAAAGCACAAGGCTGTCGATTTGGTTCCTGGTCAGGTCACAGGCCTAGGTTGTGGGTTCCGTCCCCAGTCGTGCGCAGCAGATTGATGTGTCTCTCTCACTTTGGTGTTTCTCTCCCCCTCTCTTTCCCTTCCTATGTCTCTAAGAAATAGTCAATAAAATCTTAAAAAAAATGTTTTATAATTTTAGGATACAGGGTTTCTACTTCTTTTGTTAAATTTATTCCTATGTATTTTGTTCTTTTTGATACTGTGGTTAATGGGATTATTTTCTTTATTTTTGGATTGTTGGTACTGTATGGAAATACAATTGGTTTTTTTATTATTGATTTTGTGTCTTTCGACCTTGCTAAAATTTACTTAATGGTTCTTGTAGTTCTTTTTGTTGAGTTTTAAGGTTTTCTAAGTATAAGATTGTATTGTCCGTAAGTAAAGATTACCACTGCTATCTCTGCTCTATTTTTCTATTTTTAGTTTTATTTTTTAGTCTGGCTTTCTGTGCCCACATAGGTTAATGTGTCACGCAGTAATCTGCACACTGGCCGTGTTCGGCAGCCTAAGTTCATAAGGTTTCTAAATCCTCGTGTGGTGTTGGGCAGCGCATTCAAGTCAGTCCGCAGGTCTCCTCGGCTTTTGCCCTTCGCTGGCCTTCCTTGTCACCCTGCACTAGTTGCCCTTCCTCCCCGGTCCCATCCTCCCCCCTCTGTGTGTGTAGTTTTCCTGTCAGCCAGGAATCTGTGAGAGCATATTTGAGCCCTGATTTCCAGGACCTCCCTGTTAAACTTCTGGTCACTGCACTGCTTGCCCTTACTGGGGCTGCGTGCTTAGGGCAACAGCGCTGTGGGTTTTCCTCATTCATTCCCTTTCGAGTTGGTCACTTTAGCTAGTGAAACCATAGTGTGTGTGTGTGTGTGTGTGTGTGTGTGTGTGTGTGTGTGTGTGTGTGTGTGTGTGTGTGTCGCTCACAACATCCACTTCCAAGTTGGGTCCATATCTTTTGGCCTTTTGCCGTCAGCCCTGTGCTGATAAACTGCAGTTCTCTCCCGGGGATTGGGAGTAGAGATGGGAGCGTTGGGAGCATTCCCAGGCAGGAAAGCCCAGCAAGGTGCTTACTCTTCTGAACTTGAAGCTCTAGCTGCTGTTTTTCATTCTGTTTTGTTTTTGTGAAGAATAAAAGTCTGCTGCGGTTTAGTATCCAGTGCCCCTAAGTAATTGGTTTTGTCTAGTTTAATACTTTTTTTTTTGAGAGGATTTATCACATCCTTTATACCACATTAGCTGGAAGTCCCTTCTTGTTATTATTATTACTATATTTTTAATAAAGAGGATTTGCTTTTTAGCAGGCAGAGGAATACGTGTTCTACTTAATCCATTCACTCTACCAACATGGACTTTTAAGGAGACTTTGTTATGAAAATAATTCTTTATTACTACTGGATGGACCTGCCTCATGTAGTCTCCTTATTTAACAATTGAAGGAACTTAGCCCTGGAGGGGTGTGTGACAAGAAAGTTAGTGACAGAACTTAGGTTATTAGAAATTGTTGGAACCTAGGTCTCTTCGATTACAGCCTCTTTTATGCCAGGTAGTTATTTTCAGGTTTATTTTACAGGAGTTCAGATATCTTTATCTGCCACCCCCACCTCCCCCACCCCATGCTTTTTTTTTTCCGAGCCGTGTTGTAAAGCAAAAATGGCCGTGGCTTTGTCGTCTTTTCCTCTTCTAGGGGCTTGGGCTCGGGGGAACAGTGAGACATTTGTAACTGTCCTGTATAGTTAGGGTTTCTGGGTCCTTAGCTGTAAAAGGAGGGGCAGGGGAGGGAAGGAGAGTAGATACTTTTAAAGTTTCTTGCAGTTGTTTGCCTCTGAGCAGCATAAGCATTTGTGCCCCTAAAGCAGTGTGGTCCCCAGGATGCCATGAGAATCCTTAAATTGAGTCTTACAAGATGAGTCTTCAAAGCAGTGGAATTGGTGGAAGGACGGATGGGTGCTATCTGTAGGGTTTAGGAAGGGAGTTGGGTTATCCATCCCTCTTTATCAGGTTATCAACCCAGTTAAATGAACTTTAGAGAAAACTTCCACATTTGGAAATAACACACGTATTAAAAGTGTATGTTGGGCAGTGGGATCAGGGTGTGGAAACATACAAGTAGAGCATCTGAAGAGAACCGACACTACAGTGTAAGAAGCCGATTTGATAAACAGATTTTGCTGCAGGTCTTTTTATTTGTAAGTGGTGCATGATAAGTTTGTGTGTGTTTCTTTTCAAGGTTCAAGTGGTTTTCCTGATCCTGATGTAGTATTGAAGTTTGGGCCTGTGGAGAGCACATTAGGCTTCCTTCCCTGGCACATCAGGTTGACTGAGATTATGTAAGTAATTAAAAGTATGTAGACATTGGTTTGGTTCAGCAAGAGTTTCTTGAGCCCTGCACTGTACTGAGGTTTGGTGGGAATGCCCAAAGAATTATGGCTGTAGTTCACCGTGCCTTTCCTGAGGTTTGGTGGGAATGCCCAAAGAATTATGGCTGTAGTTCACCGTGCCTTTCAAGTCCTTCTCTTCATATGTGACTGTCCCCTTGAGCAGTTGAAGTGGTGGGGAAAACGGTGTTCATTTTTGGGTCCCCACCACGTGGCTGCAGCATGTCGTCATGCAGGACGGGGTGCGGCCCTGCCAGGGTTAAGCCTGCGTTTCACAAACTGGTCAGGTGGTGCTGGCTTTACTCGGACGGAGGCGAGTTTTTGAAGTAAACCCGAGAGAAATTCTGTAGTAACATATCTCCGGTTTTATTAATCCAAACTAATGCTTTAAGAGGTTCTGAATCTCTGTCTCACTACAAGTTGCTTTTCTCTTCTTGTGGAAAAAGAGATTGTTTTTTACTTGAAGTGTTTCACCGTGAGTTTAACAATCATTTAGTAGAAATGGTTTGCGTTCTCTGTGCCTATAGCTTACTTTCTTCTCTCCTTACCCTCTTCGTGGTCATCACCCTTCTGGCTCCCTCTCCAAATCAGTGTGTCATCTAATTGCTTTTTTCCCCTGTGCTTGCTTTTCAGTTCTTTGCCTTCCCACCTAAACATCAGATATGAGGACTTTTTCTCAGCACTTCGCCAATATGCAGCGTGTGAACAGCGTCTGGGAAAGTAGTGGGCCCTGGTTGCATAAGACGGTTTCAGGCTTTGGAGAAAAGGACCCAAGTGACTCTGATGTTTACAAAGCACCTACGAAACCCTGTATACACCTAGTTCATAATCCTCATAATTTATCAACAAACACAAAAAAGTGTCTTACTTGAGAGTAAGTATGTGTGAATGTGCGTGTGCGTGTGTGCATGTGTGTGTATGGAAATACACTTATAAATGGGAAGTAGTGGAGAAGGGAATCCATGGACTTGCACCTTTGAGCAAATAGCAGTAATGTTATAGGAGCTGAAATTTCAGCTTTAAAGGCTTCAGCCCCAACTACTTCCCTGTTTTTCCAGGGAGAGGAGTGGGTGTTTAGAGCTGTTAGATGATTATTTTGGGGGGAGGGGAATCATTTTTTTTTTTCAGTCTTTCCTGGTGACCAAACTTTAATTTTTGAGAATAATATATTGACTTATTAAGTGGAAGCTGTGTAAGTCCGAGGGTTTCCAGAGGAATGGAGTTCTGCGTTGCTCACGTGTTTGCTCACCTGTGGAGCGGAGGGGACGCTGGTCTTCAGATACCCGTCTATTCTCATCCCATCGTTGTCGCACCGTGTGACTCGGAGTATTGATCTGCTGTCTTTGTTCTGGGGTGTGAGAGTCATTTGGAAAAGAACTCTTACAGCATTGAAATGCAGAATTAAAAAAAAGAAGTATTACGCAGTTCAAAGAAGTGAAGAAGTTGTAATCTTGAAAGTAAAGGTGGAACGTTTGTTAAAAAAGGAAAGGTTTGGATTTTCTTTTTTGTTTGGTGGTCAGTGTGCTACATAGTATCCAAAGCTGGTTAAAAAATGTTGTCATTAACTATGTTTATCTAAAATAACATTTGAGGGAAGTTCCAAGGCAGCTCATTTCCCAGAAGTAACCTGTTCCTCTCTGGTACAGCACGTCCAGGACCACGGCAGTACCCAGGACTTGCACTCGGTAAATCCTGGTGGCCACTGTGTGTCACATCTCCAAGTAGGACTGAAGCCTGTGTAGGCAGTAAAACATCACCAAAGTCTACGAAAGTAAATTAATTTTTCATGTTCTCTTTCATGACAGAGAACAGCACTGGTTCTGTTATTTTTTAAACAAATAGTTCTTTGATAGGTGTTTCATATTTCTTTCCTCACTGATGATCCTTGGACAGAAACCATTCTTTATTTTTGGACTATTTTCAGACAAATCTTATCAACAAGTATATAATAGTTATCTAAAATTGTACATTTAGAATGGGGAAGTTTAAGTACTAGGTCTCAGAAGTCTGAAAAACAGAAGAAGGGACTAGATTTGTAAAGCCAGGTCTGGAATTGCTTGTCAGATTCTGAAGATAGGAAGAATAAATGTTTCAATTTTAGATTACAAAACCCCATTTATGATTTTAAAAATATACTTGAAATAAAATGATTAAACTAAATTTTGGTTTAGTGACATTACTTTGCACTTCATAGTTCTTCGTACATTGTAAGACTTTTTTTAAAAAGTCCACTTACTGCTAAAAGTTTTGTGTGAAGCTACAGCATATCTCTAAGCTTTACCAGAGAATTTTTGATTTCTGTTCCCTTGTACTGTGATTCATATTCTGTTGAGGCTTTTTTTTTTTGGCCTTAGTTTAAGACTGAATTTATGCCTTTTATAAATATGTGTCTTTTTTAAACATTCTGGAATATGTATAGCTTTAATGAATTGCATTTAATGGGCCCAACTGAAGTGATTTAATATTTGTAAAATGAAATTAGTAAAATAAATTACCCACTGGAATATAGCCAAAGTCGCTGAAGGTTTAATAGTTGTCTTTGTACTTTATTTTCTTCCATCTCATGGCAGTGCAGGGTTACACATCTGAGTAAACTGTAACCTGTGACCTGAGTCTGCTCCAGTCCTAGGAAGAGTCCCTTAAAGTAAGTCACTGAAGATCCTGAATTCAGTTATAGGCATTCCAG
Organism: Macrotus californicus; assembly: GCA_007922815.1. Classification (NCBI taxonomy): domain Eukaryota; kingdom Metazoa; phylum Chordata; class Mammalia; order Chiroptera; family Phyllostomidae; genus Macrotus; species Macrotus californicus. The sequence continues at coordinate 5,793 of VMDR010006264.1, forward strand.
ATACTTCTCATGAGTTCAGTTTCTAGCACGATCTCCACAACCTGAATGGCATTGGTCACTTTATAATTCCTGCCAAAATTATCACTAGTTATGCATTATCAGGGCTCCCTTAGCTCTCCCAAGAAGAAATGAAACTTTTAAAGTGTTTTTTGTTGTTATGTCTTTTGGGGGAGATTATCTTTCAATTGTTTCTACTTGACACTCGCCTACAGTGGAAAAGTTACCAAGTTAAACCTACATTATAAGTGGCAGCTTAGAGCATTGCGAGAAGTCAGAGGGTTTGAATTCCAGTCCCAATTCCGGTTTGGTTTTGTTTGTTAAAAAGGATTACTGTTACAGAATTTGAAAGCTGGTTTTGATGTGAATAGCAAGTTGTGGTACATTGTTACTAAGGCTTAGCAACGCCTGTTAAAAGAGAGACTCGTTGGTCAGTGCCAAACACACTGTGCATACCCACAATTACTCTGAATGTATGTGACTCCACAGCTCCTCCCGTTGTGTGATGGCACCTCGTAGAGTCAAGTCCTCGTGATGTTTTGTATGGCTGTAGACTTTGGTGACATGTAAATAATGTGTAAAGCAAGTTTTTATGATTAAGGAATCAAATCTATTGAATTTTATGATTGAAATTTGAAATTTAACATGTATGAACAAACACAATAAAAGAATATACTCTTTTCATGGACTATAGTATTATCTGAATGCTACATTTATTCTAAACATTTAGGACCTGCAGAAATATGGTTAGAAACTCCTAGGACTGGATAGCATTACTATTTTTGTAGGTGATATATTCTCAATTGAAATATATTCTCATTTCTTCCAGTTAAACATTTGGAATCTTGCAATGTTACTTGATTTTTGCTCTATAATAGAACAACAGTATAAAATTCATCCTTGCCATTGCTGGAATTGTCAAAACTCCGCAGTAATTAAAGTCTGAATTGGTTTTCACGGAACGTGGGCTGCCACACTGAAAGGTGTGTGTCCTTTAAAAGGAAACTTGGCAGCTGCGGCTGAACCAGCGAATAAAAGGCGGACTGCCATGCGTCGCATAGAGTTTCCTTCACTGACTTGACTGTCTAATTGTAAGGTGGCTTTTATGCATAATTTTAATCTGAAATCAAATTTTTCAAAGATCACATTTTACCTTTGATTAATAGGAGATGCCTTTAACAAAAATTAGTGTAGGAAAAGTTCAGGATAGTTTGAAATAATCCCAGGAAACACATTAATATCCACAGTTGTCCAAGAATCCTAGTTGGTAAAATTGGTGGAAAGGGGAGCGAAAAACAATTTGCTTAAGGTTTAAAAACCCTAATTTATTGTAGAAAAAAGAGTTAAAGAATTTGGGGACCTGAAGATAAGTAATTTAACAATACCATTGCTCATCAATGACATTTTTGGTGACAATCCTAAAATTCTTTTGTACTTATATTTTAAAAAAATGGATCCTACTGTAATAGGTTTAATAAAGAGATTCTTTTTAAACTATGAAATGAGAGTTTTGCATTGTTTTGTATTTTGTTATTGTGTTTGGATATAAACAAATTATATTAGCATGTGATAAAGTGTTTGGAAAAAATTATAGTTTACATTCAGTTATCCTTGATGAGTATTTAACCTTGGTCCAGATGCTGCAGCTAGTTCTATATGTATTGCCCTTCTACCTTCGACCTTGTAGAGATTCAGTGACTATAATTTTGGCATCTGGATTCATATCCAGATGATGGCAAAAAATAAAAATTAGATGTATTCTCAGAGCAAACGATCTGCTGTTGCTTATAATTCTCCTTCATTAGCACTAGTAATTCTAAGTTGCTGTAATGCGGATGAGGAAAAATCTGTTTGAAAAGGGAAGGCTTGAGCAAAGTAAGAAAATCAGAGTGTAGGCAAGTGCTAGCAGCCGTTAGTGTGCATCTCATATTTCTGTTCTGACGAAGATTGATTTTAACTGCTGTATCTTTTATGGATTTGATAAATGTATATTTTGCAATGTTATTCCTCATAACGGCTGTACTTAACAACTGCCTAAAATGTCTTATTTTTACGAATTTTAATGGGGTAGATGGGTAATAGTAATAGTAAACAACTGTTTTCTCCAGAGAGGAACCTGTATTTTAACTAGGTTTTAGATAATTGGAAAGAAAATGAGACATAAAGATGTGGAAGTTACTTAACTGGAGAAGTTTGACAAAGCATGAGTCTGTTGTGATGGTTTCTCAAGTGGAGCGACTGTGCCCCCCAGTGGACATTCGGCAATGTAGACATTTTTATTTCACAGTCGGGGCGGGGGTAAGGGTGGGGAGACGGGAATGCTAGTATCTCGTGAGAAAGGCCCAGACAGTCTTCAAACCCGAATTATCGGGCCTCAAATGTCAGTAGTGCTCAGCCTGAGAAGTTTTGATTTCTTTTATTTGGGGAGGGGTGGTGATGGATGTTGCCTAGAATATGCTATAGGGCAATTATAAAAATACAACTTTGTTTAGATTTGGATGTATAGATCATGGCTTTGAGATGAAATAAACATGCATATTTTAATTATATGAAACACTATATTAACTTTTTTCCACTCATGAGGTCTATTCATTGTTTTTACATTTATTTTCGATATTTTGCGACACCTAACAGTTTTTCAAAGCTTATCAGCTTATTGTTTAAGATTATTTGAAGGAAAGTTCCATCTTTTGCTGTGTATAAGGGTCTCCTGTGAATAGAGCACACCCACATGCTTGGCCCAAACTTTCAGGAAAACTTTAGTTTTAATTTTTTTAATTCAATTTTTATTTATATATAGAAACAAAACCAATTATCATATTCCAGGATATTATTTTGCATATGGATATCATTATTGCTTTCTAGAGTGACACCTTTATTGCTTAAGCATCTGTAAAAGAATTCAAAACATTAACATGGATATGGAATTAGTACTACCCATGTATAATGCACATCCTTATTTTTCCGTCAAAAATTTGGGCAAAAGGGTACGCATTATACATGTTAAGGTACAGTAATGTTTCTTAGAGATTGTAATGTTTTACACATGTATGTTATAAGAACTCCCAAGCTTCAGGTTACCTATCCTATATACATCAAGTTAAGAATTTTACTCTGTAGGTAATTGATTTCATGTTGTTCTTAAAAAACGATCTTTAAAGTGCTTGCTATAACATATCCTGTGCTTGTCTTTGAGGTCATATCTCCAAGAACAATGACTATATCATTGGTAAATTTCTTTGCCTCTTGTTTTTAAATAATTCCTCTAGTGGTCATTTTTTAGCTCTGAAACTAACAATGATGGAAGTCTAATGTGATTTCCCCAAAGACTACCTGCAACTCAAATAAGTAACGGAAAAGAGATTTTTCTTGGGCTGGAGAAAGATGACGTAGGAAGGGTAATTACAGAGAAATAACTGCGTGTGCCCAGATGTGCACAGGATGTGTGCGACAGTCCCAGTAAGTCTGAAATTGGCTTTGGAGTGTGGGGTGCACCGCCAAATATGAAGGGTTCAGGGGTTAACAGGAAGGCGCGAGAAACATCCAGGCAAATGGTCACTTTAAATATTAATTTGTGAGTTACTTGGGAGCCGAAGCTCCTCTCTGCCTAAATGTGCAGAGAATCAAGTGGTTGTAAACCCGGATCCTCTGTCAGGCACACTCAGATCCTCAGAGTGTGAGGTGGCATGGAAGCCCAGCCATGGGGCTGCTGGCATGTCAACTGATGATGCCTCTAATTCACTTAAAGAAACTCGTAGCTTCCCACTGCCTGTGCTGGTGGGTGTCAAAGAATAAAAGTGAGGCTAATAAAGCGAGCGTGCGTATATGTCCTGTTCACGGAGGTTGAAATGGGACTGAGATTGCTGTGTGAAAGCAATCAAATTGCCAAATATCGCCAAATTCCCCTTCGTCAGCCCTGTGCTGTATTACCACCTGGCAGTATCTGAGAATGCCTACTTCCTTTGAGTGTGTCAGCTTTTAGATGTTTGCGAGTTTCATGGGTGAGAAATATTCATTGCTTCAATTTGCATTTCAGGGTGGGTCGGTTATATTTCCAAGGATGGCTGTAACAATAGTTCCATCCCACGTGCTTTATTTGCCATGTTACATTGCCAGTTTTCTATAACCAAGTGGAGTCTACTTCCTCTTTCCTTGAATCTGGGCTGGCCCTGTGACTGATTCACCGTGTGTGTGTGTGTGTGTGTGTGTGTGTGTGTGAGACGTGACATTGTGGTGCTTGCAAGGCTGTTATTTTAAAAGGTATTTCTTCCTCTTTAATTTTGGAGAGAGAGAAGTGAGGTTGAAGGCCTTTTTGATATTTATAAACCATTTCCTCTCATTCTGTGAATGTACGTGTCTTTGCCTATGTTTCTTCTGTTTTCTAGTATACTTTTCACGAACTCTTTATGAAGTATTATTGATTGTCCTTTGTGATATAAGTTGCAAACATTTTCATTTCAGGTCATTTACCTTTGATTTTAATTTTTTTTACATGTTGAACAGTTTTAATTTCTGTGGCTAAATTTGTCTGTTTTATTGCTTCTAGATTTTGATTCATATTTAGAAAATCTTCCCCAATTACAGATTATAGAGGAATTTACCCATGTTTCTTCTCATATTTCTGTAGTTTCTTACTTTCTTCCTCCTTTCATCCTCTCCCCATTCACCCCCTCCCTTCCCCTCTCTTCTGAAATGACAGATATGATTAAATTAAGGGTCCTGAGATGAGGACATTATATGGGTGGGCCCTAAGTGCCATCACAAGCACCCTTAAAAGGGAGGGCAAAGGGAGAAACCGGGGACACACAGTAGGACATGCACTTGGAGGCTGCAATGAGGCCACAGAGGCAGGGACTGGAGGGCAGTGCCTCTGGCCAAGGAAGGCCTCGAGTGTATTCTCTAGAACCTTCCCAGGGATTCAGCCCTGTGGACACCTTGACGCGGACCTCAGGCCTCCAGAACTGTGAGAGGATACATTTTTGTTGTTTTAAGCTACCAAGTCTATACAGCCACAGGAGACAACAGATGGAAAGTTACTGAAGTGATCCTTAGCATGGCTTTTGTGGTAGAAGATAGCCTGACTGGTTAGTGTGTGTCAAAGTTGTAAGTAACCAATTTGTCTCACTATACAGATATTTAAAATCTTTATACAACCTGTTACTATTTGTCTATATAATCTCTGAATTGACTCAAACTGTTGTGCTACTGAAGACAAAGTTTTAAGTCTAATTACTTAAAAGGCAGAGTTCAGTTAAGGCTGAGGGAGTGCGAATTTGGCTTTCTTAGATATGGCTTGTCCTCGAGAGTCACCGAACTGGCCACTACCTGGTGAAACCTAATTTTTGAACAACTCATTATAAGGTGGCCTCCAGTCTCGTGTTGCTATGACTGACAGTTCAAAGGTGAAGTAGAAAGTCAGCATTTGTTTATGGCTGTCTATCTTCCAAACTTTTCCCTTTGTTGGGCATAATCCACCATTGGTCTCCATGTAGCACTAGCTCCAATTATAGTAACAACATGCCGGCTCTTCCTGCTCTTCTCCTTGGAGCCAGGCCTTGGTCATGTGACCAGGGCTTAGTTCATCTGAATCTTTGGTGACTGACATATGCATAGGGCCATTTAGGCAAGATTCATTGCAGCAGGGACAGCTGTTTCTGCCAAAAGCGTCCTGTTCCCTCCCTGCAGTGTTGGCCACTATTCCAGGTTGGGTCCTCCAGCAGCCCACCAACAATGTGAAGGCAGAGTTTAGTTAAGATTGATAATCATAGCCACTTATGATATTTGTTATAGTTTATTTAAGAGTAGATATGTGATTGAGAGGTGCCTAACACCAATGTTTTAAACTAATTGCATAGTTATTTTATGGATTTAGATCTCAGTGTGCCTAATTTAAATTAGCTGTTTTGTAGAATTCTGTAAAGGCTATTAAATCATGTTAGGTAGATTTAGTTACAGAACAATTATTGATGCTTTCAGCAGACTTAATATTCCTTTCATAATTATTTTCCCAGTACCCTCCCTGTAAATTCTCTTTACTGGAGAAAACTGGTCTCCGATTTAGTTACTTTCAGTTTGAAGGTTTCTAACAGACGTAATGGTTCTTCTTAGTATCTCAGTATCTATCCCTCCCATAGTATTTTTGTGGGAGTTCAGGCTTCATTAATCCCATAGGGCTCTGACTCAGAGATAGTGAAAGTGAGCCGTCATGTGCAGCCTTAAAGTTATTAGTGTTGATTATCTTTTTCAAGACATACCAGTAATTGAAACATCTAAGCCAGCCTAGCAAGTGTTTGAGCATCCTTGTTACCCCCCCAGATAATCAGAATTCTGCTTGACACTTTCAGATAAAAATGATGAGGTATTTTTGTTGATTAATTAATATGCTGCATATAGGAAAAATAGAGTAGATGAAATGTATTATTGACTACTTCCTTCATGCCAGTCACTGTTTTATGCACTTCATATATATTATTTAATCCTCATAACAATGTTATGTGGCAGGTACCACTAAAATTCCCAGAAAAGGCCCCGGCTGGTATAGCTCAGTAGGTTGAATATAATTTCAACTCCTTAACAGTTAAGGAGTAGTTACACTTATAGAACCCTAAAATTAGTTTGGCCCTTTGAAGGCAACCTCGAGGCTGATGTGGCCCCCGCTGAAAATGAGTTTGACACCCCTGATCCAGATGCCGTGATCTCTCACCTGGAACCCTTAGCTCATGTGAAGGTATTTGTGTGAGTGGATACTTGTTCAAACCGACGTTTCTGTGAGGGGAAAGTGCTGGAAACTCCTTTCTCACCGTCTTGCTGACATTACTCCAAACTGTTTGAAAACGAGACAAAAAAGGGCCATTTCTTTTTTGATGCAGCTGTCTTGTTGCTGTCCATGGCTTGTTACGTCACATTTCTCAGAAAGAGTTGCAGGTTTCAGCCAAGTGGCTAATAAGCATACTTGGCTAGGATGCAAGTAGGTTCACTTCCTAATGATCTCTGTCACACCGAAAATAGCAAGTGTTGAATGTGCTAGTCTTTGTGCAGTGAATATTAATGTTTTCTTTATTTTTCCCAGTGGTAGTGTATCAAAATGGCATTTGAAAAATCAGTCAACTAAAACAAAATTCTGAGGTCACCTTAATGTCTTTTCATTTCATCAGGGGTAGAGTCATGTATTGTGTTCATTTTTCTTGTTTTATTTTTATGGCTAGACACGATTTAAGGGCAATTTACCTGAATAAATCACATTTCTGTGACATGTGCTACACAAAATGGGAAGGACAGAATTCCTCCATCAGAGTGTAGGCCTTGACTAGACACCTGTCCCCCTACCTCAGAGGAGAAAAAAATAACTTTATTGGTGTCTCTTGAGAGTAGAGAATATTCAAGTGCAGGGCTTCTGGAATAAAGAATTCATTGTCCTTCTGAGTTACTAGTTCCTGTTCCTCCTGTTGACACTGTACATCTTCATGCAACAAATTGTATTTCTCTCTTTGCTTTGACTACTAGGACGCTCAGAACCAAAAGGTTGTTCTAATTCTATTGAGTGTTATTATCAACTCCTCACCTCTGTCTACATGAAATCAGAGAGTATTGGGGGTGGGGTTACAGTTGTTACCCAGGCTCTAGCAGCTTGAGAAGTTCTAACCATCAGCGAGAATAACCCTTCCTGTTGGCTCTGAGCTTTGCACTTCTCTCCACAGGGCCCTGAGGTCTGTGCTCTCTCCCTCCCTCTCTCCTTTCTCCCACACCTGAGTACAAGCTTGTATAGGCAAATAATTCCGCACCCACTCCCTCTCTCATTCAGGTCTACTCATGCAAATAGATGTCACAGGCTTGCAAATGCACTTCTTCATTAAAATTCCTGAAATCTCTGGCTCAACCCAGATCCACGCTATGGTTAACCCAGCCTGGGAAGCCTGAAGAGGTAACCACAGAGCACAGAGGAGTGACCCAACTTGCTCTATTTTCTCCGCCTCTGGCTTTTTCTCTGCAGCCCCGGGCTGTTTCCATTCCAGGTAGGCAAGCACTTACTGCTGTCTGCTACCGTGACTCAGGTCACAGTGTCTCCGCCGAGGTGCGCCCATGCTGGGCGTGCCCTCTTCTGTGGTCTTCCTGTGGGTGACTTCCTTGCCTCTGACGCACATGCTATTTCTGGGATGTAGCTGGAAACGGCTCAGCCAGCTTCCTGACACTTGGGTGAATATGTGCTTCTTGAGAAAAACCGTGCGCCAATAATTTGTTGGAAAAAGTACAAGGGTCGAAGAAAAGAGCATTAATTAAGGAAATCATTTTCCTCTTTTCATTTGAGTCATTCTAAGTTATGTAATCAAAACAGGGCTTTTTAATTTTTCCCATTCATGAATGAACTCCTTTAGCTTTTTGATTCAAGTTAGTTCAGTTAAATATCAAAGTACATGTGAGGCAGAGTTATAAGACATAAAATTAAGACATTGCTCCTAACTCCTGAGAAATTTTAGAGGAATACATTTGTTCTAACCTGCCTGCGTAGACGAATCTCTTGGGAAGGACCTAAAAAACGCAAATGTCTGCACTGTCTTCCCACAAACCCTGAATGAAATATTTTGGGATGGGGTCCAGAAGATTTTTTAGAGGTGATTAACTGAAAGTGCAGCCAGAGCTGAGGGCCACTAAGGTAGGTACGGGGGTTGCACACAAATAGCCGTCCTGCAAAGCGGAACATAATGTAGCTTATAAGACAGATCACTAAGGTAAGGTCCCTGTTCCCCACAGCTTCCTCATTACCACCTGCTCCCCTCCCCGTCTGTGTTCTGGGTTTCTTGCCCCACCTCTCGTAACTCCTGACCATTATTGCAGACGTGTCTTTTATGAGTAACACTTATTTTTATTTATCAGCCAGTATTTCTGCTACTGGACTAGGTTTCTTTAGGTCAGGGACGAAGAGCTGCAGTTATATTAATGTTATTTCACATTTGGACAGCCCATAATATAGGTAGGTTATATCCGTAAGATGTCAAATATAGTAAGACCAGCATGAGGATGAATAATGCTTGTAAGGCTCTCAGTGCGGTGCCTGGGTCGCAGTGAGTGAGGCCCCAGTGTTAGCTATTGTTATCACTGGTCTCTCTTGTCCCAAATCTGGCAGGCTGGTTTGTATTCGTTAAGTAAGAAATAAAAATAAACAGTGTATACTGGACTTCACAGGCCAGATTTATTGAACTCTGATAGGTGTTCTTTAGTAAAAGGCAGGCCATTGCTCGTCCAAAGAGGTGATTGTGCAACCTAGAAAATGGCTCTCTGCTGTTTCTGTTCTGTTTTTTTACCCTGGGGCCAGCCTGTCCACCCTTCCCTGCCTCGGGAGGCCTGACCTCCTTAACTGCATTGCTCAGGCTTCCTTCTAATAGATGGGAGACCCCACGAGGAAACTTGAAGGGTAGAAGGAGGGATGGGACATTTATTCCCCCTCCTGACTCGCCCGGGGCCGCATCTATCCACTGCTGCACTGGCTGTGTGGAGGGAGTCACCCACCACGCTCCAGCTTTCCCTGGGTTCTGTGGCACTGTGCTCCTCAGCTCTGCGAGTGTCCTTGTTCTCGCTGGGTCGTCTCCGAGTGCAGGCATATCCGTTGTTGGTTTCCTTAGCCCTGTCCACACGGGGTGGGTGTAGGCAGTGGGAGGTAGCAGTGGGAGGTCATCTCCTCATTAGTGTCTCTTGAACTGTCTGACTTGGACTCAGTTTCCTATTAGGTGACACTTACTCCTTCCTCAAAGACCTTTTACTGATTTCGGCTGGAAATTGGTGGTGAGGCGTGTACATTCAGGAAGTCTCCAGCGTGAACGATGTCACTTGGATGTGGGATGAGGCAAACAACTCAAAGCATGGCAAAGTCACATGTGTAGTAGTATCACTACCTGGCTGTCTTGTCCCTCATAAGGAACACACAGCCTCCTCACTTAGCCGATCAGAACGGTGGGCGCTTCCTCCTCATTCTCTTTCTCTTCAGTCCTCTCTCGTGGCCATTTTCAGATTTGCTCATAGTCTGCCCTCCTTAGGAAACTTCACTCTTCTCCACCAAGTAGATAATAGTAACTTTGAGAGACACACTTATATTAAAATTATCCATTGTTTATTTGAAACTTAACCGGGCATCTTGTATTTCTATTACTTAATTTGGCAACCACTCCCTGGGTCGTTAGCCAGCATCAAGGGCACAGACCTTGTTCTAGAGGCAAAAACATGAGGGAACGTGGCTGACACCGGAGTCATATTTCTATGCGGCAGGTCCGCTTTGGCCTAAAGAAGATATCCCTTCTTACTGCTTGTCCCTCATGTAAAGAAACTTCTTTATCAGCATTGTGTGCTTGTGGCCCGGTGCAGTTATGCACTTCTACAATGTGAAAAGAACAAGTATTACCATTTACAATGCAATGTTCATTTTATTTCTTTTGATAGAATTCAGATACCGAATAACATAGAAAGGAGAATTTTTTTGTTACAATTTGCATGATTTTTGGTCTCAACTTTAGTGAATTTACTGATAACAAATAATAATTACTTCATTTTTTAAAAATTTATTTTTTTTAGAGAGAGGGGAAGGGGAGAGAAATAGAGAAACATCAGTGCGTGGTTGCCTCTCACGCGCCTCCTGCTGGGGACCAGGCCCACAACCGAGGCATGTGCTCTGACTGGGAATCGAACCAGCGACCCTTTGGTTTGCAGGCCTGAGCGCAGTCCACTGAGCCACACCAGCCAGGGCACAATTACTTCATTTTTATCATGGCATGTTGCTTATGCTCTGGTATAACTTTTCACATATCACTTACATCAGCAACCTTATTAAAACACTACCAGTTTTTCAATAAGTTTTAAAATACATTTTCTACCAGTTCAAAATAAATGACAAAAAACCCAAAACAAAACTACTTAAGATCTTTGTTTATGGCGTGACTGCCTCTTTTTTTGTTTGTTTACATTTGCTCATTCATTCATCCACAAATATTTTTAATGTGTACAGTGAACAGGATATTTGATAGACACAGTGTGCAAACAGTATGAGACTCACTGACTTTCCCAGCTTCATATTGAACAAGGGCACAACTGCTTGGTAGTTTGTGTTAGTTACAGATACATAATAAATTAAGCCTTAGTGGCTTAAAACAACAATATTTCTGTCTCATGGATTCTGTAGGTGAAGACCTGGGTGCAGCTTATCTGGTCCTTTGCTCCAGAGTCTCTCACAGGCCACCCCAGTGTTGGCCAGGGCTCCAGGCTCACCTGCAGGCTCAAGTGGGTAAGGAGCTGCTCCAAGTTCACCCATGTGCTCTTGGCAGGACTCAGGTCCTCGAGGGTGGTTGGACTGGCAGCCTTAGTTCCTCACTGTCTGTTGGCTCGAGGTGGCTCTCAGTTTCTTTCCACACGGGCCTCTATGTAGGAGCTCAGAACACGGCAGCCAGTTTCTATGAGAGCAAACCCACGAGAGGGCCAGAGAGTGCAGGCAAGATGGAAGTACAATCTTCTGGAACTTAAGCATGAAAATGGCATCCTAATACTTTTGCTTCTTCCTATTTGTGTAATGGAAGTCTACGTCTCATACTGTTTGCACACTGTATCTATCAAACATTCTGTTCACTCTATATATTAAACATATTTGTGGATGCATGGTTGAGCAAATGTAAATAAACAAACAAAGAGGCAGTCACACCACAGACAAAGATCTTAAGTGGTTTGGTTTGGTTTTGTAATTTTTTTAAACTGGTAGAAAATTGAAAAACTGGTAGTGTTTTAATAAGGTTTTTGGTATAAGTGATATGTGAAAATTTATGCCAGAGCATAAGCAACATAATAAAAATGGAGTAATTGCCCTTAAGAGAAATTAATGTTAGGAGCACAAACTGAAGTCACCTCTAATATACTCTGATTTCTGGCTTTTGCTTTCCAAAAAGTCTCACCTCCCTGAAGTGCTTACCTTGAGGCACAGAGGAGAAGAGAAGGGATATCCTTTTTAAATTAAGGAGAGGGAGCTAAGGAGATTTCCTCAGGAGCAAAGAAGCTGGAAGTCAAGGAGCCTGTTGAGAGCTAGTGCCCTAGGGCTGAGTGGGGTGAGGGATCAGAGTTGATTTTAAATGGATTTAAAGACAATAAATGGACATTTCTTACACAGCCATGTAAATCTGTAGACTGATAATTATAGCCACTTACGATATTTGTTATAGTTTATTTACTTTAAAGTAGATATGTGATTGAGAGGCGACTAACATTAATGTTTTAAACTAATTGCATAGTTATTTTATGGATTTAGATCTCAGTGTGCCTAATTTAAATTAGCTGTTTTGTAGAATTCTGTAAAGTCTATTAAATCATGTTAGGTTGATTTAGTTACAGAACAATTATTGATGCTTTCACCAGACTTAATATTCCTTTCATAATTATTTTCCAATACAAGACATGCTGTGAAAAGACCAGAACAAATAAATTTTGCTCATTTAACTTGCTATTTCTAATGATCAGAATATGGACTTGGGAGAAAAAATATTACAAATATTTTCCAGTTTAAGATAAAAATCTTAGTAAAATAAACAAAAATAATGATACATCCTATGCCTCATGCTTTTTTCTAAATCCTCACCCAACAATATGTTCTTATTGATTTTATTTTTTTATTGTGTTTGTTTTCATTACCATTTAGTCCTTTTGTACCCCCTTCTCCCAGCAGTCACCACACTGTTGTCTGTGTCCATGAGTCCTTTTTCCTTTTTGCTCAATCCCTCCATCCCCTCACCTGCCCACCACTAGTTGTCCCCTTGTTGTCCTTCTATGAGTCTGTTCCCATTTTCCTTGTTAGTTCAGTTTGTTCATTAGATTCTACATATGAGTGAAATCATATGGTATTTGTCTTTCTCTTATTGGTGTATTTCACTGAATATAATGTTCTCCAGGTCCATCCAAACTGTAGCAGAGGGTAACTAAAACTTGCTTCTTTTTTACAGTGGAGTAGTGTTCCATTGTGTAAATGTCCCATAGTTGTTCTATCCACTCATCTACTGATGGGCACTTGGGCTGCTTCCATATCTTGGCGATTGTAAATAATGCTGCAATGAACATAGGGGTGCTTATGTTCTTTCAAACTAGTGTTTTGGGTTCTTTGGGTATATTCCCAGAAGTGGGATTGCTGGGTTGAAAGGCAGATCCATTTTTAATTTTTTGAGGTATCTCCATACTGCTTTCCAGAGTGGCTTTACTAGTCTCCATTCCCACCAACAGTGCAAAAGGGTTCCCCTTTCTCCACATCCTCGCCAGCACTAGGTGTTTGTTGATTTATTGATGATAGCATTCTGACAGGTGTGAGATGGTATCTCACTGTGGTTTTAATTTGCATTTATCTGGTAACTAGTGACGTTGACCATCTTTTCATGTGTCTGTCCATCTGTGTGTTCTCTTTGGAGAAGTGTCTATTCAGGTCATTTGCTCATTTCTTAATTGGGTTGTTTGCTTTTTTGGTGTTGAGTTTTGTAAGTTTTTCATAAATTGTGAATATTAACTCCTTATCAGTTATATCAGCAAATATGTTCTCACACTCTGTGATTTGTCTTTTTATTTTGTTGATGATTTCCTTTGCTGTGCAAAAACATTTTATTTTGATGTAATCTCATTTGTTTATTTTTTTCTTTTGTTTACCTTTCCTGGAGAGATATATCCCATTAAATATTGATTTTAGAAAGAGAGGAGCGGGGAGAGAGAGAAACATTGATTGGTCGCCTACCATACACACCCCGACAAGGATCAAACCTGCAAGCCAGGTGTGTGCACTGACTGGGAATGGAACCTGCAGGACTGTGCTGTAGGCAACTGAACTGCTCGGCCAGGGCCGTATGCTTCATTCTGAACTCCATTGCTCCTTTCATATGAAAACATTTGAACATTTAGTATTGCCCCTCTTTCCTCTTGCTATCTTGGTTGGAGCTTCCCAAGCACTCCCCATTGCTACTTCTGCCCCTCAAACCCCTATAAACAGCAGGAAAGTGATTTTAAAACAAACAAACAAAAAAGTTAGGTCACATCAGTTCCTTCTCAAGACCCACCCAAAGCTTCTGATTTAACATCGAATAAAGCACAAACTCCTCAGATGTCCCCAGCCAGCCTCTCCAATGTCAACTCCACTTTCCCCTCACTCTGTTCCACCAGTTGTTCTGATCCTCATACTTACGAAACTCTAGGGCATAATTTAGACGAGTCAAGCACACTAAAACACAAACAAATGAACACACACAAAGCAAATATGCCTTAAGTAGTCAAAGTGATTATATTCAATAGATAAATTTCACACTAGCTTTTGCCTGGATCCATTCAGGTTCTGTCTCATGTATTAGCTTCTAGTTCATTCTGTCAGATGACAATATAATCGAGGATGTTACATCAGAAGCAGATTAACGCAGCCTTCTCTGCCATTACTCTCCAAGGCGAATGAAGATGACCCGTTTGGCTGTCCTGTTCATCTTTAGCTGAGAGTTAAAAGGTTCATAGTGCATTGGTTTGATGCAGTTTAGCAGTAATATCTGTGGGCCAGATAGTTTGTGGCATTTAAAGACTGGGCAGTGGATTGTGAACCTCAGGCACATTTATTTGTTATTAAATTTTCTTTCCCTCAGCTCAGCAGTCCTCATGAGTAGAGATCTTCTAGTTTTCAAAAATGACCTGTTAATGACTCTGAAAGCTCCTCATTGGCCATGTCCTTAAAAAGGAGGTACACTTTCTTGATTAAACAATATACCTTCACACTGGGCAGTCTCGAACGGGATGGGGAAATTGAAATTATTAATCATTCTCCATGCTCTTCAGACAGTGCAATATCTATTTCAGCTAAGCAAGTCATTTCTCTTTTGGTTGAATAATAAAAGTATGCGCTAAACTCCTTCCCTTGGATATGCTTGGGAGTCTAAGTGTGAAGATTCCATAGGTCCAGTTCCCTCTCGATAGTATTCTTTTCCCAGTTGTCTCTGCACAGTGGACAGAGTTGAGGCCCATCTTAGATGACCTTTCCTGGAGGTTTTATGTAATGATTCTTATCGTTCTCCCAGAGCACATCCTGCATAATGGGCTTCAGGTTCTCAGAAGTAAAATAAGACTATGTTTAAGGCACAAAAATATGTACTAGAGATAATGAAAACAAACACAAAGTGATATATTAAAAGCTTTCATATCTACCCCCAGAGAGTCACAGGCTGCTTAGTACTTGGCTAGGATAAACAAACCATTTATTTAGGCACACAGTAATGACACATATACAATGATAAATAATATGAGTAATATGTAGCATGATGAAAATCAATCAGATATTGTAGGAAGAAACAGGATGCAGATCAAGAAGACTGGGGTAATCAGCAAAGCTTTCAATAGTCTTCAGTAATGAGAATAATGTGCCTAGGAGCCAAAGCCTTAATCGTTTTCTTTATGAAGCCTATATGATAACTCAGTTAGTTGGAGGATCATCCTGTACACCAAAAAGTTACGGGTTTGATACCCATTTGGGGTGTGTGTGGGAGGCAACTGATTGTTGTTTCTCTCTCACTCTCTGTCTTCCCGTTCTTCTCTTCTAAAATCATTAATCATGTCCTCAGGTGAGGATTAAAAGGAAGAGAGAGAGAGGAGGTGGGAGGGAGGGAGAGGGAGAGAAGGAGAGGGGAAGAAAAGAAAGAAAGAAAAAGAAAGAAAGAAAGAAAGAAATTAAGAAAGAAAAGAAAAAAAAGAACACTAACACTAGGTCTGCTCATTGCTGGTATATGAGTTTTCTTTATCATTTCAAAATACTTGCAATTGATGATGCAGATAACACTGCTTGGTCTTTGTTCAGTGTTTGGAGAAGCTGTCAAGGCGCACAAAGTGTCCCTTGGGAGTTTCTGAGACTCTAAAACCCAACGGAGGGCTCTGTGAGCACCTGCTGCCTTTCCCTGGGTACCTATGGTGCTTAATGGTTCTTGACTGACTGATTCTACCTTCCCCTGTCACTTTGTCAAAACAAGTCCATATGCTTTAAGTCAGTTTCATTTGCCACTGTCCTTTTATCTAGATTTTGCTTTCACAGAGTAGAAATAGCAGCAAGACGCACATAAGAACATCATCAAATCATCTTGTTTTACATTTTGGGTGCTTGCTCAAATTCCACTTCTACTTTAATCATTTCAGTGAAATGAAATAACTTATCTTTTTATGTTTATCTCCTGCCCTGTAATTTTGTTATATCAAAAGTGTGCTCCAGACATAAATTGTGACGTAGCTGTTGTTCTAGATCCCATGTTGCCTGCAGCCATTTGATTTAAAATCCTAGAGAGGGTGCTGCACCCACTACAGGCTAACCACCTTGTCTCTGGTGGTGGTGGCTGTGGGTGGTGGTGGTGGTGGTGGCGGTGGCGGTAGTGGTGGTGGTGGTGGTGGTAAACTTCTGGGGAGAATACAGGCCTGTGAGCAGTAGAAGTAGAAGTCACCCTTCGCCATCAGAGGAGGCAAAGTAATTTGGAGCAGAATAACCACATAGTTGTAAAGGAATCTTTTTTCAAAATCATCTTTTAAGTTATTGCCCAGATTGTGGTTAAAACATTCCCTCACTTGCTCTTCCCATTCTCATCTCTCACTGTCCCCAGGGAAGATGAAAAAAAAGTAAAAAAAACTGAATTTCTCAAATTCTTAAGAAGATAGAACTTTAACCTATTATATTGGAGCATTTTGTCTTTTTTGTGCAAATACTGTCGAGGGCAATTCGAATGTTGCTTGTGATCGAATGCAAAGCACTTCTTTCATCACATGATCCATCTTACTGCGTTTCTCAGACCATCCTCATTTCATTTCTTCCCAAGGCTGACCACCGCTAGACTTCGTGTTATGTTGTAAATGTCCAATCAGCAAGGCTAGTGTTTATTAACTTCATGTTACTATCAAGGGATGTGAATTAACATTTACTGATCACACATGATGTGCTAGAACAGTGCTAGGTGCTTATGGATGCTATTTTATTTTATTTAATTCTTCATTCAGTGATAAAAAGATTGTTTTCCTCCTGTTAGATAAATATGCTGAGGTTCAGAGAGTTTATCTAATTTGATTTGACTGACAGAGCACAGAATGTGGGGGAGCCTGGACCTGAATCCAGTTATGGTTGATTCAGGAGGCCCGTTACATTTTTAATATATGATGCTGCATCCTATTTTGACTAGTGAGTATCATAAAATTTAGTATTTAATTTCTTTTTTACTCTTATGTATTTATTTTTCTCTTACAAATTTTATTGTGGTTCCAAATAAGTTCTCTATGTCCTTTGTTAGCTGCTTTGGAGAGTACGGTGTGTGTACATGTATGTACATGGATATACATTAGAAATTACAGTTTGATTTAGACATTTGGATATTTAGCCAATAACATTTTTTACTGAGAATGTTTTGCTTTTCTATAATTCCCAATGTGAGAGTTTTACTAAGTGGTCTATAACTTACAAAATCAAAATGTGCACCAAGTGGCTCCTTCACACACACTTTTGAGTACTGGACATAGTCCAAACTCTCCTGCTCCTCTTTGTCCATCCCCTTCTTCCACCCCCAGTTTCCTCTGCTGCCCATGGTGTGCCCCTACAACTTGGTCTTAATACCAATTCCTAGGGCTGACTTCACCCCCTTTGCCTTTTCCCCTTTCCTGGCCTAGCTCATCCGCTTTCCCATGAACCCTTCCTCTCTCTGCTCTCATCTCTGATCTCCCTTTAGTCAGAGCAACACAGCTGTAGCAGTGAAATAAAGAGTAATTGTTAGCGGTATTACGACCACTCAGTTAAAAAGGCAAGGACGTTGGTTTTCAAAGTTTTTTCTCTCCTTAAAACTTACCCACAGCAGTTGGACCATGCTGGTGTATGCTGAGCCCCCCACAAATCTACTCCATGTTGCTGGGCAGGCTGCCTAGGAAGCTATACAAATACGAGGGCTATGGTACAACTGTCGTTGGTTTCCATGTGGGGCACTTTGAAAGTGGCCAACACAGGGTGTAGGGTGTGGCTGCCACCTCCAGGCACATGGAGGAGGAGTCTTCAGTGAGGAAAGGCTTCTTGACACAAGGAATACTGTGGCATTATTTAGTGCCAAGTTAAGTAAATAACATCATGTAAATCATAAGCAGGGACTCACATTACTCAGTGGACCCTTTGACCTTATTGTGCCTCTGTCCTGAACAAACCCAGGCTTTGGCCTCCTAACACCTGCTCTGGGCCATCCACCCGGTCACCGTTTTTTCTCCGTTTCCACTCGCTGAAGTTTTTGAAGGCCTGCGTGTCCTTCCAGAGCATCCCACACTTCTGCTACCTGAGCACTCACAGCATTTTAAATTATGTGTGTGCCTGGGTAATGTATCAGTCTCCCTGCGAGGCTATTATGTGCTCATTACTTAAGAGGAGCAATAAGGAGAGCAGAAAACAAAAAGCTTCTTTAACATTTTGCAAGGAGAAGAGCTTCTGTGGCAGAATTTACTAAAGTGCTCATTTTCTCTTTTTTTTGGACACACAACTAGATGACGTATTCCAGACTCCCTTATAGTCAGATGAAACCATAATTAAGTCTGATCTATAGATAGAATGGTGACAGTGCTGTTGCCCCTTACCTACTTGGCCCATTGGAACCCCCCAAAGTATCTTCTACTCTCCATCTTTCCTCTTACGCTGGCTGCATGAAGATGACCGTAAGGACCTAGAAAACAGAAGAACCACAAGATGGAAAGAAAGTAGGACCCTAAATCACCGTATGGAATGTTTTCAGCTAAACACTGCTTAAAAGAGGATTGGACCTCTCTAGCTCTTCACTACAATGTGAAGCCCCAGATGGCACTCTGGATTAATGCTTGGCACACAGTAGGAGCTTAACAAGAGTTTATGGATTGAAGGGTTTATTTCACCAAGCAGAAAGATTATAAATGATGAATACTAACACAAGTGGGTCTGCTCATTTTTGGTATGTGGGTTTTTATTTTAATCATTGGAAAACACTTGAAATTAGTCAAGCAGCTAACACCGCCAGGTCTTTGTTCTGTATTTGGGGATGCGTGTCCCTCAGGAGTTCCTGAGAATCTAAAACCAAGGTGATGGCATGGGAGGCAGAGCGACGTGGTACAGACAGGCTTGTGGAATCCGAAAACAGACATGGAGCCCCAGGTTGGTAGCAGAACTCTACCAAAGGAGCAGGCATGTAGTGAACCACACCGCAGAGTAATTCCCGTCCGCACAAGCACAGACTAGGCACGGCATAAAAAACTCGTCGTAAAGTCCTGTACGGATGGGTCAGGGGCCACTTCTCAGTGGTGATGACATGGATTGATATCAAGCCTCAGACTGACTGTTGGCTGTCTCTGTAAGTAGGCAGGTAGCCTCAAGTAGGCTCAAGAGACAACTGAATTTGCAAAATTCATCACCAAAATTATATGCAACCCACAGAAAGAGAAGGTTTCAAATGGGCTGAGATGAAGCTCCTGCTACACCGGGGGAGTGACATCTTGAACTAAAAAGCAGGTTGAATGACAGAAAAGTTAAGAAACATGTACTTTTCACCATCGAATATGAAGGCCAAGATTCAGTCCCACTCCCTTGTCTGCTTCCCTGTGTTTCTTGTTGCGCTGTGAGTGCTGTGAGTTAGGAGCCATCTGGTTCTTCAGGGGGTCCCCACTGCCCAGCACTTGGTAGGCACTCAATGGCTATTTATGGCCTGTGAACTAACGAGCAGTCTGTGGGTGAGTGTGGCCCCATTTCTGTCGACCCGTGGTGGCTGTGGGAAATAACTTCAAGTGAGCGAGAGCAGAGACTCAGGTTGGGAGAGCCTTCTGTTGGGGATTTTGTTCCTTTCCTCCAAAGGTCAAAAGCTAAATATCACTGAATCTATTTCTTAGGAGACATCACCAACTACTGCATCTTAAATAAAAATTACCGGGGGCAGAACACGATCACCTTTGTGAAAGACTTCCTCCGACCCACATTTAACGTTCAGGGCACTAAGCTCAGAAGACAATAAGCAGATGTTCAGTGGCCTGCTTTCCTTCTGATATTTGTTTTTATAAAAACAAGCCTGTACGTTTTACATGCTGTGTATCCATAACATTGATTCCAATCATGATGTACACAAGGAAATATCTATAGTGTTTTCATGTGAGCTGGAAATGCTACATTTGTTAATGACTTGTGATTTTTTTTTTAAAGATTTTATTTATTTACTTTTAGAGAGAGAAGAAGGGAGGGAGAAAGAGAGGGAGAGAAACATTTTTGTGTGGTTGTCTCTCATGTGGCCCCTACTGGGGATCTGGCCCGCAACCCAGGCATGTGCCCTGACTGGGAATCGAACCGGTGACCCTTTGGTTCGCAGGCCGATGCTCAATCCACTGAGCTACACCAGCCAGGCTGACTTGTGATTTTTGATGTACGATAATATAAGATAATTTCATTATCAGGTTTTCATATTCTACGTAATTATAATCACAACAATATTTATTAATTTCAGCATGGTGGAGACCATTTATGAGTGCTCATTTGGAGTATTAGTTGTTTTATTAATTACTTTGAACCTATGATTTAATTGGTCTTGAACCTATGCCTGAGGAGGAGGTGCTCTCCTTCCCCCATCAATCCCAGGGTCACAAGTTGAGAGGCAAACATATAAGGGTAGCAGAAACTCAAAGAACGATCTAGGGCAGTGACTTCCAACTGGTATACTGCAAGAATTTTTCAAACATTCAGCAACTATTTAGTCAGGGGCACTGATCTCTTTTCCCTTACATTGTCAAATACAAAAGTGACAACAGCCAACACAACAATAGCAGTCCAGTGGGAATGAATCAAAATTACACCTATTTTTTGGTCAAATCAGCAAAAAATATATTTTTTGGTGTGCTGCAGAATTTTCGTAATTAGTTTATGTGTGCCATGCGATGACAAAAGATTGAAAACTGCTTACCTAGAGAATCAGAGTAGTGGAGGCTGATGCCTTGCCCTCCTGACACAGCCTCAAGAGCTGCCAAGACTGAGAGAGGCTTGAGTTCAGGATGGGAGAGGTTTGAATTGTGTCCTTATTTGGAGTAAGGGGCTTTGCAGGTGTGATCAAGGCAAGGATCCTGAAAGGAGATCATCCTGGATTAGGCTGAGCCCTAAATCCAATGACAAGTATCTTTGTAAGTGACAGAGAAGAGGTGCAGAGAGAAGAGGGCCATATAAAGACAGAGAAAGTCACTGGCGTTATGTAGTTTTAAGCCAAGGGACACTGAGGCTTGGAGAGAAGCACGGAGCAGATTCTCCCTTAGATCTTCTAAAAGGAACCAATCCTGCCACACCTTGAGTTCAGATTTCTAGCCACAAGGACTATGAGAAGTTAAATCTCTTCCTGTCGTTTTAAGCCACCCAGTGTGGCAGCCCTAGGAAACTAACACAAGAATGGAGCCAGGCAAGAGCAACAGTGGCCAGGCAAGGGGGCCCAAGGGCAGATTTACACGGTTTATCCTGCAGATTGGTGCACAGACAGCAGCTGAGCCTCCTGGCCCAAGGGGCAGCTCTCCAGGAGAGAGCTGGAGGAGCCCTTTGATCCTCTGTCAGGCCATTACAAAGGAGGATCAAAGTGTGGAAAACTTGGGCCTGGACTCACTATTCTCTGTGGAAGATGCCAGCACAGTTCAAGGGCGGGCCAGCCACTCCACAGGGAGACTGGTGAGGACCCTGGATAGCAGGTGGATAGCCAGTGGCCAGGAAGAATGAGGTACCTCATGGAGGAAAGCTGGGTGGCAATTTGTAACCCAAGAGCCTCTCTGTCCTCTGCCAAGGCATGGCATGAGTCGCCTGTGATGTTTTGTTATCCAAGAAGAGGAGACAGAGTGAGAGGAAAGAAAGCTTGAAGATGATATTCACTCAAAAAGAGACCAAGCGTTTATCTGAAAGACATTATTTTGTACTGGCAAGACAAGGCACTGGTACTTTGAATCAACATGTTCAAGTTTTTCCCCTGGCATTTGTCACATAGGAGGTTAAAGGAAAGGGTAAGTCATGCAAAATAATCTATTCTTTGCACATCTGAGTTTGTGCAAATCCAGGACTTCTATACTCCTCTGTCTTATCTGGAATGTCTTCTTCAGGAGACACAGTGCCTGTCATGGCTTCCAGATGGCTCAGGTAGATGGGGATCCTAGCAGGGACCCAGCGCAAACGCCTGATGAGACTCAGCCGAATGCTCAACAGTTGTGAGTTTCTTTCTTTTCTTTTTCCTTTCCCTCCCCAACTTTCTGTCATGAAAACTTTCAGATGTGCAAATAGTTGAGATTAGTTCTATGAACATTCTCATACTCCTCGGTCACATAGATTCAACAATGGCTGAATTTTGCTATTCTCTGTCTCTCTCTCTCTAGATAGATAGATAGCTAGATAGCTAGATAGATATCTCTATTAGGTATGTGTGTGTATATATATATATATATATATATATATATATGGCCTATATATGCTTTACTGAAGTATAACTGACAAACAGCAAACAGCATTTATTGAAAGTACACAATTTAATGAATTCTGACATAGTATACACTCTTGAAATCATCATCATAACCAAGATAGCAAACGTGACCATAACTCTTACCCTGAAGTTTCTTTCTGCGGCTTTATGGTGCCTCCCTCTCCCATCCTCCTTGCTCACCATTTATTGCCAGGCGACCTCCGATTTGTTTCTGTCACTATAGGCTAACTTTCATTCTCTAGGCTTTGTATGAATGAACTCGTACAGTACGCACTTTTTATCAGAGAGGCTTCTTTCACTCAGCATCATTATTTTAAGATTTATCCAGGTTGCTGTATGTATTAGTAGTTCATTTATTTTATTCCTGAGTAAACGATAAACCACGTATTCATTCACCGGTAGATGACCATTTTGGTTGTTTCTTACAAATAAAGCTGCTGTGAACATTTCCATAAAAGCCTTTTTTGGACACACACTTTCATTTCTGGGGAGTAAATATGTAAGAGTGGTGGGATGATTAGGTCATATTACTATATGTGTGCATTTAACATTTTTGAAACTCCCAAGTTGTTTTCTAAAATGGTCACATTTCCACCAGTACGAGAGCTCCTGTTGCTTCAAACTCTTGCCAACACTTTTGATCTTCAATTTTTGTATTTTTAGCCATGCTAGTAGGTGTATAGAGGATTCTCCCTATGGTTTTTATTTTAATTTCTATAATGTCGAATCATGGTACACATTTTTCATGTACGTGTTTATCTCTTTTGTGAATCTTCTTTGGTGAAGTGTTTGTTCAAATCTTATGTCCCCTTTAAAAACTGGGTTTGTTGCTGTAAGAAACATCTAAACCTGTAAAGAATTCTTATAAGAGTTCATTTGAGCCAATCTGCTGACATATGCCAGAAAGCAAGATCTGAAATGCTCTAGAGAATGGCAGTTTTTTTTTTTAATATACCAGGAAACATAAGGAAGATTACATGAAGGAGAGGAAAGCAAGGTGGGGACTGGATTACAGGACAGCAAACAAGATTATGTGCTCTCCTGAGGGTGGTTATGCTTCTAAGAGGTCTGAAAAACAGGCATTTCGAAGGTGTGTTAACCTAGATGCATGAAAATAATGGACAGGCCTTGCTCAAGGTAAAAAGATAAACCTTTTACTGTAGACGTTATATGCCTGGGGTGTGACTACCCTCCATGACCTACTCAGTGAGGAATTTAAAATATGATCACCATGTGAGGTTTCTTTTAGTCACTGGACTTGTCAGATTTATTGTAGAGCCCCATTGTTTATCAGAGGCTAATTGTCTTACTATTGAGTTGTTTATATGAGTATATTTATATATTCTAGAAAACTATCTATTTGTATATGTTTTGAAAATATTTTTTCAAGTGTGTGGCTTGCCTTTTAGTTTTTCACAACAGTGTCTTCTGAAGAACAAAGCACATAATTTCGATGCTGATGAAGCGAGCAGTTTTGCCTGCATAGACCTAGGGGTGTACCATGGCCCTGGAGCCAGTGGCTGTAGAGGCAGCAGCATCCCCAGCCCTGCACTGGACTGAGGCAGGGCGTTGCTGGAGTTTACGGCTGCAGCCACTGTTTTCTGAGTCCCTCATGTGTTGGCCATTTGCCTGTTCGTTCCCAGTGCTCCCCAACCTCTGTGCTCTATGTTGTAAGGTGGGAGACCATGAAAACTGCAGTTTGCAAGTTGCCTCCTAACTGGTGCCTGGACAGGCTTGGCCAATGGGTGGCAATGTCAGGAGACTGGCAAGTCAGGGATAGGGGAGAAATGAATTTCATCCTTCCAGCATCTTGGAGACGGAGCAGCAGTAGCAGTGACCAAGGTGGCTAGGGCTGGACTAGCAGGAACAGTGACCAGAGTGCAGGCTCCCAGCTTCTGCAAGGTCGCTTATGAGGGCTGGCAGGAGTCTCAGCAGCACAGGGATCTGGGCTTCGGACTGTGCTGTTTCCCCTCGCTGCTGCTCCTCTGTGGCAGGTCGCGGTTTCCTGCAGTTACAGAGCTGTGGGGAAACTTATTTTTCTTTTGTCCTTCTAGCCCTTCTAGCACCCTTGCAACTGGTGCTTGTATTAAACTTTCTCTGTTTGATACGTGGAGAGGTTTCTTCTTTTCCCTGATTGAGCCTGACTGCTACATCTTCCAGTTACAGCAGAGAATGCTGTCCCGCTGCAGGCCAGTTCTAGAAGCATTCCTGGAGGCTCCACCTAAATCCTGTCCCCCCAGCCCTTCTTCTCAATTATTCAGAAAGCACCACATTTTACACACACACACACACACACACACACACACACACACACACCCTTGCTGCTTAAAATAGCCAGAGTGAGTAACAAGATTCAGGAATTCGGAGGTCACCTCTCTAATTCTGTCTCTAAAACATTTGTATACCCATCTTTCTAGCCTAGCACTGGGCTGTGGCCTGTGATCTACACAGACGTTCTGGTGACCAGAGACCCAGAACCTCTGAGTGTCCTAGGAGGGGCTGCTGGGGTCTGGCAAGGACACAGAGCAGACAGGTGAGGGGAGGTTGTGGCTTTTACTTGGTTCCGTGCTTGTGACCACAGTGATCAGTTAGGTGCATGATGTCATTTAGAGGTGGTTTATTTTATCTATTTTGCACACATTGGCAATAAAAGGAAGTGGGGCAGATGCGCCCACAAGTCTTAGTCAGGCAGGCCTGATGAATTCAACCCCTTCCCTGTGGCCTGCGGGTTGACCTTGCATCGTCCCCGCCTGCTCCTTTGAATGAAGGTCAAATGTCAGTAACAACCTTATAAGATTCTTTTACAGGATTAAGTGAGATTTTATATGTGTGTATATATATATATATACATAATATATGTCATATA
This sequence comes from Macrotus californicus, assembly GCA_007922815.1. NCBI lineage: Eukaryota > Metazoa > Chordata > Mammalia > Chiroptera > Phyllostomidae > Macrotus > Macrotus californicus. Next base: position 31,131 of record VMDR010006264.1, read on the forward strand.
TATATTTTATATATATACACATTCTGGGGTGGGCAAAAATAAGTTTACAGTTGTTTGCATGGAAAATAACACGATGATTACAAATAATAATATGAGTGAGAGAGAGAGCACTTATACTACTCCTTTGTAAAAAACAGCTATTATGTTCCTGAATTTGCAGCATGGTTTGCCAGTAGGCACACCTGTAAGGACATGGCGGTGCAGAGGAGCGATTTCACCAAGCCCACCAAACCGCGCTGAGGCTGCCTGGGCCAGGGCCACCCTGCGTCACCGAGTGCATCACGCAAGCCCAGGCCTGCCTTCGGGACTAGTTGAGAAAACGGCTCCTTACTCCTGCCAGCCGTGGTGCTGGTGGGTGAGTTGGGAGAGAGCGTGAGAGGAGCAGGTTAGGGGAGCTTTGGAGTGCTGGCAGCTGGTCCCATCCACAGACCTGTCACAAGAGGCAGATGCGGCCACCACCATTTTCCTGAAGACTGTAAAAGGCTGGTGATGAATGGGTCCTACTTTCTCAGTAGGGTGCAAGTTTTTCCTTTGGGGACAATTTGGGAGGAAAATTTCCCTGAAACGGGCTGTTTCTGGGGAATATGCCTACAGACTCCCAGAAGTAATTCTTAGAAGGGAAAGTATAGAGAAAATTTTGAACACCAGCACAGTCAAAGGGCGGCCTGGTTCCTCACTGTGGGAATCTCATCCTCTGTGGAAAACACTGCTAGTACTGACGATGGCCTCTTCAGTGGTGTTTGTCTCCTTACTTATAGAATCTAATTTTATTTAAACTGCAGCTCAGTCAACCTCAGGAGATGAATCATGACAGAAATAAGTCAATCATAACAGTGCTGTTTTTCTTTACAAATGTGTGGTGTGGGGGCCTAGCCAATGGCGTAAGAAGTCAGCTGAGGGATTCTAGGAAAGATCTACCTTCTTGTTGCAGGAGATCAGCATATCCTTTCTGCTGTGGAACTATTTGTGCAAAGCCTTATGTGAGGCTTGGAGCTACTGCAGCCATCCTACCACCATGAGGTCAAGAGACTCAGAGTCTTACATCACATGGGGCCCTTACATCATTAATCTACTGACCCCATCCTGGAAGTGCTGCCTTCAGACTTCTTGTTAAGTAAGACTGTAATCAAGGGGCTAGTCTGTTATGCGGCTTTGGCCCTGATTCAGTTTGGATACAGGATGTCAGAGTTTGAGGAGATAATTTAGTACAATGTCTGGTTGGTAATTTCTGCTTACATGTCCCTCTCAAGTTCTCATTATACTCTTGGTACTAGAGTATATAACACATGATAAAGCAGTACGACTCCACTGATAGATATTTTCTGTCTCTGAATCAGCCTGGTGCACAGGAATATTGTGCAGGGGTGGCTGCTCCAGGCCCTAGCGTGTCTGTGATAAAGAAGCTCGTCCACACGGTCGTGATGGGGCTGCAGAGATTTCCATGTTCAGAGGTCCTCGGTTGTGTTGTTGCCAGTTGGTGGTACACAGGGTCTTGCTTGCTGTTGAAGGCTTGATAATTGAATCTACAGAAAAATGCATGCAAATAACCCTCCATAAAAATCCAAACAATATCTTTTTGATGATTATATTTCTTTATTCTTTACATTGGTTCTTTAGAGTGTTTCTTTGCCACCTTGTTTTTTAAAAATTTTTTTGAAATCTGTTGCCTGCTTCACACACACACACACGCACACACACACACACACACACACACACACACACTGTATTGTGCTTGTCCTAATGGCTGACTACTTGAAATGGGGAAAAAAAATCTCAGATACAGACTGGTTGTCAACATAAGCTTGAAAGTTACAGCCCACTTGTAAAACCACACTTCTTCAATGAAAATATTTCACAGAATTTCATCCACAAAGAAGCTTCAACCATGTCTTTTGGGAGAAGAATAAGCAAGCAGCAGGCTTCTTTGTAGGAAGACACTACTGATGTCTATTTAATCACAATGAAGACCTTTTCTATGTCTCTAGCCTTGGCGTATTTTAGCGTAAGAATGAGAAATGAAACTGCTGGAATTTTTTCTCAAATAACTTGACTAGATGTACATATTTAAAGAAAAAGTTATTATAAGCCAGAAATATTACATGCAATATAATATTTATATATACTACCATTTCAGTAACATCCTATAAACTTGTAAAGAGAGATACCGAGTGCTTGATGATAAAAATAGCATGTGCTCATGAAAAAAAATTCAAGCTACACATTCAAATGTTCAAATTCTAGTGTGGTGGTTCCCCTGCACTCCCATCCCCCCAGAGTTAGCCGCTGCTACTGTTCAGTGCACATACTTCCAGTCTTATGCACACATAATGTGTTTATATAAAGAGGACCTTAACCTACTCTTTTATAAGCTGCTTTTTTTCCTTTAAAATATATAGCTTGGACATCTTTCCAAGTCAAAAGTTACATACTTCAGCTTTTAAAACAGATGCATAATATTCCAATGGGTGGATATAACTATATTCTATTGAACCAAATAAAAACTTTAAAACTTTTTTTACTGTTTTAAATAAGTTTCCAGGGAATATTTATGTATTTGCATCCTACGTACTTACCTGGTTATTTTTTGAGGATATATTCTAAGTAGAATGGTTTATTAAAGGATAGTCATTTGTAATTTTCATACATATTGGCAGATTTCTTGGAAAATTTATGTCGATTTACATTTGTGTGCACAATGAATGGGAGAGCCCGTTCCCAATGTTCTCGCCGTTGCCAAGTAATAACACTTGTTTGAATGTTTGTCAATCTGAAAACGTCACTGGTGTTTTGTTCTGTATTTAATTAATGGTGCACGAGGTTGAACATCTTTTCATTGGCTTTTTGGCCACTTGAGGTTGTCCTTCACCTATTGTCAATGGGAGGGTCAGTCTTTTACATGTAAGAGTTTTTATATGTTAAAGGGAACGACTGTTCATTTTCGTATAGCTTTCGTGGAAGTTATTTGCACATATAAGATTACTTATCCAGTTTGTCAAGGGTTAGCTACTCACATACCTCCAGTCTTCCTGGGAAAACCCGTTGGGCGAGGTGGTGCCTCCTCTTTGTTTCTGTGACACTTTGAGGTTCATCTACTAAAAACTCATCGCGCGGTACCAAGCGCTCTGGGGACTGACCTTCCTTAGTCCTGCAGTTTATGGAAGGCAGGCTTACTGACCTACTTTTATTGTCGGTATGATTGCGTCCTTCCTCCTTACCTAACTAAAAATTTCGTGCAGTTATCTAAACTGATCTAATAATCTAATAGAAGACTCACGGGGAAATCTCCTTCAGAGAAAAGTGTTTGTGGTGACAAGGAGATGAGATTTGAGTGTTCTTCACAGGGCGACCTGTCATTATCTAGCTGGGTGACTTTGAGTGTGGCAGATTTTGCTGGAAGTCCCAGCCCATCTGATGAGACCAGAGATAATGAGCATAAGCATAGGAAAAAGACAACATTTTCTGTATAGATTGTACTCCATGGTGTATGCTGAAATCCAAATGACTTTACAGATAAATTATTAGGTGTAATAAGAGTTCACCAAATTTACTGTATGAAAGAGCAATGTACAAAAATTACTTGTGCGGTCATATTAGCAATGAACAAAGAAGAAAAAAAGAAGAAAGATCCACTCCAAGAGCAACAAGAGCCCAAAAGTAACAAAGAAATGAATACATGCAAGTTATCCTTGGAGAATATTAAAACACATCGCTGAAGGATATAACAAAACTGAACAAATAGAGGTACATACTATGTTAACAGGAGGAAAGAACTGACATTGTAAATGAGGTCATTTCTTCCCTGAAAAAAACTTACAAACTCAGTAACATTCCAATGATATCCCAATAGAGTTTTTCATGGAACTTGAAAAACTGATCCTGAAATTCATATGAAAAAGACCAAAAAGCCTCTCATGGAAAGAGCCAAAGGGAGCTAAAACAATTTTGAAGAAGGGTGGAGGCAAGGCTTGCCCTTCAGATATGAAGATAAATTATAAAGCTGTGGTAACACAAGGTGGTGCTTTTTTTTCAGAGATAAACAGAAAGACTAATGGAACAGATTGTTACAAAATAGAGCTCAGCAAAAGCCCACGCTAATATGAGTACATGATACCCGCTAGGGATACCACCACAAAGCATTAGAGAAAAGGATGGGCTTTTGTAGTGTCAGTAAAATTTGATAGCATTAGATAAATTCAAAGATAAAGTTCAAGCACATTAGAGAATTAAATATGAAGGACATAATTTTAAAACACTTAGAAAATAATATTGATGAATATCTTTATAATCTTGATGTAGGGAAGGATTTTTAAATATAAAGACATGAAAAGCACAAACAAAAATGTTGACAAATTTGATTATACTAAGACTGAAGAGTTTTTCATTACAAAATGTATTTAAAAAGCTCAATTACAACCTACAGACAGCAAAAGGTATTTGAAATAAATATAATTGACAAAGAATTAGTATCTAGGATATGCAGAAAACACCTATAATCGATAAGAAAAAGGCAAAAAACTCACATAAAAATGGGCAAAGGATACATATGAGTTGTCAATCACAGCATGAGAACAACTGAAGAGCCAATGAACATATGAAAACCAGCTCAACTTATAGTTAAGAAAGTGCAAATAAGAACAACAATGAAATATATCTCCCATACCTACAGAGTCCAGCACAAATAGTGCCCCCTTTTTATTACAAAATCATAAGCATGTAATTCTCTAACATAACAATATCACCCTCAAGCCCACCATATGCCATTTTAGGTGAAATGTTCAAATTAAAACTATAAATTATTACACCCATATTATTGCCCTACCAACCACACTCGAGCAGGCGTTATTTCTGCTGGACCCTGTACATAAGATTGACAAAAACAGAAAAGCTTGACAATAGCAAATTTTGCCAATCTCTGGGGAAGTGGGAACTCTCTCCAATGGCTTTTGGAGCCCAGAGGTTGGAGAGCTTAGTGTTTAAGGGCGCGGAGTCCAGAGGAACCCTTCCTCCCTTGCTAGCTGTGGGACGTTGTCACGCTACTTCCAGCACCCAGGCCTTGGCATCCTCATCTTCGAAACCCAAACGAAATGATAGCCAAACTTAAATAGAGCTCACTCATGTTGAACCAAACCCTGTTCTAAGGTACCTCAGAAGGTTCATGTGAGGATCAATGAAAAGCTTTACATGGGGCCTTCTCACAGAGTCAACCTACACAAATGTTGGGTGTTATTATTTGTTAGTACCTAATAAGGCCAAAGCTGTTCATACACTTCAAATGAGCTCAAGAGACCTATGTAACATTATGTATTGCAGCATTACTTATTATTGCAAAAAGTGAACTAGCCAAATGAGTAGGAGGAAAATAGATAAGTAAATTGCAGTGTGTTCATTCAGTCTTGTAAGAGCTAAGTGTTACAGCATGGGTAAATGTCAAAAACATGATTCTAACCGAAAACCAACACAAAGACTGATATATATGGTAAAATATCATTTATTTCAAGTTTAAACACATGCAAAACAATATGGTGTGTTATGGACGAATGCAAATGCAGCAAAAGTATAAAAGCAGATATGACGGGCCTCACCAACATCAAGGTAAGAGTTCCATGAGGGTGAGAGAGGGGCATCGGGAATCAGAGGGCCAGACATCCAGGCTGATGGGACAGTCATACTGTGGTGGCACCATCTGCAGTGCACAACCTCCTCTGCTGCTGCAGAAGCAGACAAGAAAGGCAGGAGAAGCACTCCTGGGCTTTCTACCACCTCAGCCGAGAAACAACACAGGTCATTTCTGCCCACGTTTCATTGGCCAGAACTAGTCACTGGGCCCCACCCATCTGTAGAAGAACTGGGAAGGGCATCTCTTTGGTGAACACTAGTGATATTCCCCATTTCAACCTGTGAACTAAATGTAAACACAGCACACTTAGCTCCAGAATAAATAACCTCACATTGTCGATTTTTTCTTGTTCTTAAACTGCTCAATAATCCAGCCTCCCTGGACCCATCGATCATTGGAGCTTCAGTGACGGAGTCTGTCATCAAATGCCTTGAATGCCTTCATAGAGACCAAGTGTTTATCTCACAGAATTACCATCTGGGAGCAGAGGTTACCAGTATTTTCTCCAGCAGTGACTCAGATATTACGTCTGCAGTGGCCCCACAGGTTTTGTACTAGCGTCTAGAATATTTTGGGTTGTGAAAAGTAAATGTTAAATAGCAGTCAGTTTTTATTCTTTTAAAATAATGTAGGATTTACCCCTTAGTGACTTAATAAAGTTCTTTGATTAGAGGGTCTTTGAATGAGGTGCATGCTGACTGGTAGATAGTCCACAAGCCTAGGGATGCTTTGAAAGGCTCATTCATCCAAGCCAGCAGTTTTGGCAAACTCTGAGCAACAGCTTTAATTAGCATTATGTTGCTTTCTTCAGTCTGGGTTTTGCATAACTTAAAGCAACCAGGGAAATATTTTACTCAAATCCACCTGCTCACTCAGCATCACCTACCTCTTGGGTTTTCCATAAATAGCTCAGAATGAAGAGTTGACTGTGTATTTGTTTCTGTACTCACAGCTTGGGTGCCTCAACTGAACATATGGAGAGAGAGAGCTTGGTAGTGTTGTGACTCTTCTTGAGCCAGAGAAGTGAGTACCTGAGGCTGTGTTCTTAGTACCTGCCTCGATCCCCATCTGGCTCTCAGGTTTGGAGCTGGCCTTGTAATTAAGTCAGGGCTCTAGCTGGCATTGAGTTTGTCCTGGCATGGTTTTTTACTATTTTCTGAATATTCCCAGAAACCAGCATTCCCATACATCACTCTCAGAACAGCCTAGATCTTTTATTCAGGCACCTATGTCGATCTGTCTTTTAATCAAGTGTAGGGGATACGTAATTTGGGTCTACCTGTAGGCCAATTTCTATGGACATAGAATTAAAAATAGAACAAAAACTATTCTGCTAGCACAGGATATACTGTATTTTCCCTGTTACTAGTATGTTCTTCATTTACTTCCATTCAAACAGTACATGATATTTAAGTGTTTCTCTCTAGTCCTGGAGGGGAGAGGCATGCTAGTTATGATAATGCTAGCCATTTACCATGACAGGAAATAGCTTCATGCTTTATGGCGGCTGTGGTAGATTCTCTTGGTCCTCCACTGTTTCTAGAAATGATACCTATAGAGAGACCCCAAATCTCACCAAGCTTATTGATCCCCTTTGAACCAGTTGAATACTTTCAATACCTTCGAGGATAAAAAAGGAAGTGGATCCTTTCTTTCCACATTTCTTATTCTTCCCTCTAGTGTAATTGGAGCAGACAGAGCACAGATGTGTTCATCTCAGGTAGGCAGAGGGTGTTGAACACAAAGATGCACCTCCCAGGTGCCCTGCACTGGAAGACTTCCAGCCCAGCTATCTGCAGAGAGCCTCTAGCTGCTCCTTCAGGGTTTGTTTGCCTCAGGTGCTGAAGCAGCCTGCTTAAGGGTTTGACTGGTCCAGATAAGGATATAAAGGCCCATCTATTTTGGCCCAATGTGGCTCAACTCTGATGGGCGATATTTACTCCTGGGGTCCCCATGGGGTTGACCAAGGCTTTATTATGCCTGCATCTCAGACTTTCCCTCCATCCAGGACAGCTTCTTTCCTCTCCCTTCCTCAGTTGTTGAATCTTAATAATTCCCTTTATGCCAAACTCGGTCTCAGCATCTGCTTTTGGGCAACACAACACAAAGCAAAGCTCTTTCCTTGCCAGTCAGCCATATACACCAAGCACAGCTATGACTTCTCTGCATTCAAGACTGCTGGCCCAGGTGGGGAATGGGTACCACCCCTGGAGGGGTCATAATGGTGGATTCCAAAGATACTGAAAACCAAGGGTGTGGGTCCTTTGACTTCATTGAGTCAAGATTTTCTAAAGTTGTACTTTGGGAAAGATATTAAGAGCACTCTTTGCAACATTTGGTGAAAACATTTGGGAATGACAACATACTACATGTCTCTTTGGAGGTTTGTAATGTATATTAATGAGAAATCCTATCATAAAGAACATAATTTCACTTTAGCTTAATGATCATTATCCAAAATTATTATTCATCTTTAAGATTTTATTTTATTTGTTTAGGGACAGGGGAAGGGAGAGAGAAAGAGAGGGCGAGAAACACCCATGTGTGAGGCTCTGGTCACCGAGAGTCAGAGCCGACGGGCAGTGTTAAGGACCCAGCTGGAAGGCCCATCACACAGGGAGAGCTCCAGGCGTGCAGCCCGGTGATGGGGCTTTCTGAGGGCTCCCAGAAGTCACCCCAGGGACCAAGTAGGCCTTAATCAACAGTGCTAATGGGGGCTCAACGCAGGAGGGAAGGCACCCGACCCTTCCTGAGCTGCCTTTCCCTTCCAGTCGCCAACGTTTGGGTGGGAAAGCCACAGCTAGCTATTAGGGGACCAGGAGGAACTGGTAGACTGAACAGGCAAGCAGGCACCCAAAGGCCCTCTCCCAGCCAAATGCCGGCAACAGCCAAGCGTGGGGAGGTGTTAGGTGCTTGTTTGGAGTTTTAACAGTTAATATTACATTGTACCTCAGCTCTTACGCTTCTAAGTTACTGGAAGACTTTTATTCTCTAGGAGAGAGGCTGAGACCTGCTCAGGGTTCCATTCAAGGAGGGGACGGCACTATTCACGAAAGGGAGCTGACAACAGACTTGCAGAGGCAGTACTGAGAAAGAACATGGGGCTGTGTGAATCCCCAGGAACTGCGTAGTGGTGAAGGGTAGGGACTGTGGAGCCAGATGACTTGAATTCACACCCTATGCTTTGCTGTTTCACCTTGGGCAAGCTACTTGAGTTCTCTGCGCCTGTTTCCTCATCTGTAAATTTGGGATAATAATAGAATCGATCTCATAACGTTATTTTGATAATTAAATTGATTAACAGTGCCAGGCATCATAATAAATGCTTTGTAAATATTGGCTGTTAGGAGTCCACTATTTTCGTTACCTGTTTGGTAAGCATGTACAAAGATTCTAAGGATGACCGGTTCCAGAGTTGATGGTAAGTCTAAAAAAGCAACTTAGAAAGTGAATTTCCTCCCTTGTTGAACAAGGAAAGATTGGTCTGTGCTCTGTCGTCCAGAAGAGGCAAGTTCATTCTCATTCCCTTGATAGTTCTGCAGATGTCCTTTCTGTCTAGAAAAGGTGTGATGTATGCACAGCTGGCTGTGTACAGTCATAACTCCCTCAGAGGCACTGGAAAATGCCTACTGTATTTTTTTGTTGTTATTCAAATTTTTATTTGTTGACCAGGGCTCAAACCCACAACCTTGGTGTTTCCAGAAGATGCTATAACCAACTGAGCTACTAATCCAGGGTCACCAGCTACTGTTTTATTTTAAATGGAGAAAACATCTAATCTTCCCCAAGGACCCTGCACCAGAGTTAAACGTTAAAGGAGGATTTCATCTGCACGCCAGCAGGAGGCGCTGTCCCTGTGCAAATCTAGTAGAACTGGTACATACATTTCTTTCAACATTCAGGACACTGTGCTCTAAAGTGAATGTTTAGCATCATTTGAAAAAGATTTCTAGTCTATTTTGTTGGTGCATATAGTGTGTGGATTCCAGTGTCAGATAATAGAAAATCTATTTAGTTCCTTGCCCAAGACTTCACTCTGTATGTTTGCAAAGAGGAGGAAGTGAAAAGCCAGATTTTTTCCCCATCTCTTAGAAAATGAGGTGTCTGAGGTTTGGAATCTGTTTAATGGCTTCCAAGTATTCAAAGCAAAATTTAAAATAGGAAATCTAAAAAGAATTTGACATTTAATGTCTATATCAGTGAGTCATGTCAGTTGTTCTTAACTATGATCCACACACTTGGCATTTAAAATCAACGATCCTTTATGCACCACATGCAGCTGAGTTAAATAATAGTCACATACAAACAAGAAGGTCACAAATACATTTTTTTTAGTTTTGTGTTCCTAGTTTGCTTGTCTCTGTTTTGTTTTTACACCTTCTCTTATCACATAAACATCAGAAACATGATTTTCCAGTTCTGGGAAAAAGACTGAGGCTATATCATATGATTACTTTAAATCTAAATATAACTAAATTACTATGAATACAGAACGGATATCACCTTGCCACTATGGAACACACAGGCACACACATAAATGGACTGCAGGTGTATCTTTATCCATGTGACACATTTTTGAGTTTTTAAAAAATATAACTGACATTAATGACTTGTTCATTCTGTCTCCCATGTTAGCTTTTGAAATGCATGCCCAGATTGAGTGACTCTGGCTAGTTCTGTTATCCCTAGGCTGCCATCACTCTCCTGGAAACCTCTGCAGGAGGTTTGCCCACATAGATTTATGTCTGAAATAGTGCTTCAGCCAACTTTCAACTGCAGTGACCGGGCCACCCCACAAGGTTAATTTTCTGGAAGTCTCTTTAATGTTTTGCCATGTATTCATTGGAAGAAGTAACTTGTCCAAGTTATGTTTGCCCTTAATGCCCCTGTGACACCAGTTTCATAAAATGCAATTGGCTCCTACATACAAAGGGAAAACATGAGAATTTGTGTTTTCTTTAATATAAATTCAAGGATATGTGTTTTCAAAAACTCCAGATGTCTTATACACATTGGACATTAAAATCCATAGGCAAAGTTCTTACCCATCATACATATCCTAGGTAGTAGAGAGACACTGAGCGATCTATCGGTTCCAGAAGGCAAAACCATTGATCTCAGGCAATTTAGCATAGCATAATTGTACCTGAACCTAGCAGCAGACCTACCCCTGCATAAAATATAATACATTTCACCTCTTTTGGGTAATAGTTTCTATAAACTCTCTGGACATGTCTCAGCCAGAAATAGAACAAATTGGTGAATAGGTTGCTGAGGGTTGTAATGCATGTCTTAAAGGAGAGTGAAGTCAGATAGGAATGTTACCAGCCCACGAGTTGAACCCTCAGTTATAAGAGGACAGGAGGAAATTTGCTCTGTAGGGAGAGTTAGGATTTAAGTCCGTCCTGGAAACATCTGAATTAAATTGTATATTCACAAGAGGCCAGAGATAACAGAAGAAACCTGTGGCCCTGGGAAGAAGGAATATGGTATTTTCTGGTAAACGCTTCACAAAGGCCAGGGAGACCAAACCAGAAGCTTGATACTAAACATTAAGGGTAACGGGGTAGAAGGAGGTTTAGAGAATAAGGAAGATTCTCTTGCTGTTGGAGGTTACCTGAAAACTCACTTGTGCTATTTCTCTTTCATCCTTTCTTTCCTGCATTCTCTTCTTGATCATTCCTTGGCTCCTGTGGCTAGATACAGTGCAATGAACATTTGTGATAGTAGATTTTATGTAATAAATGCTGCAGTCGCCGTACAATTTCATGTCAGATACTCTTTTAAATAGAATTCCAGTTCATTGCTGAGGATTTACTTTGCAGTTTTAGAGGACCCGTTAGTACTTCGGTTAAATTACTAACAGATGACAAACCAGCAAAAATTATGAGTGACGGGCATATGTGTAGAGGTAATTATAAAAGTGAGGTTTAGTTCTTAATGCTTTCATGTGGTTTTTATTATATTTATAGCAACTTCTAAAGAGTTTTCTTCACTTGGAATTGGTTATTGGCAACTTATTAACAACCCACAAAAGACATTAAAAAGCATCAGTGATCAAAATATGCCCACCTCATTCCACTTGTGAATTAAGTGAAAAATATTCATACAGTTTTGGTGAATTTTCCATAATTGCCTGATATCCTCAGATTGTCCCTGAATGCAATCACGGTAACATTCATCCAGTGAGTAAATGGTAAAAAGAACTGTAGAAGAGGTAAAAACAGGACCATGTTGTTCCATGTCAGAAGTGACGTCCTGGGTCAGGCTACACCTGTGGCCAAATGCCCGACAGTTGAGCCTAGAGTTACACCGTGTGTGGCCTCACCTGGAAGAGCTGAAAGCACAGTGATCTGGATTTAGGCTGACCCTTCGGGAAAAACGTCCAAGCCTTTGGGATTTTATGAATCGGGACCTGAGTTAGGGTTGGAGAGATGGTACAGGTTGTGCTAATTGGCCCAGGCCTAACTTTCTTCACGGGAAGGGCCTCTGTTTCAGATTTTGATGTCTTTTCCAGATCAGGCTGCTCAATTGTCCCAGAGGTACAGTCACAGCATTGAAAGGAGCAGACATTTATCACAAAATTCCACTTGTGTCCCATCCTCAGACCACACTGACGGTAGTGGACTATGAATTAATGTCCTATTGTATATATTCTTTATTGAAGGACTCATTTATTAAATGTAAGTATTCAAAATATACAGAAAATTTATAACTTCATATTTTTAACATAATAATGCTCTTAAAAAAATGAAGTAGCTTGGCCTCTGTTATACTTACTATATGTAATTTTTAGTCTACTTCAAAGTGGTTAGTTAGCGTTTGAAAAATTCGAATTAGGAGTTTATATTCCAGAGGTACCTAGTTGAATGCGGTTATCTAAATTTTACCCAGAGGGTCTTGTTACTTGGACGAAGGAATGTTTCAAATAACTCTACATTGGAGAAATGAGAGGTGTTCAAGGCTAATGACTGGCCAGAAAGATTGCACGGGCGTCATCATCCTCACAGTAAAAAAAAAAAAAAAAAAAAAAAGGTCCCAGCAAATACAGCAGTATGAAATATTTGAGTGATGCCTTAGTCTAGAACTCCTTTTAGTCACTTCTGACACCTGGAATGGAGGACTAAAAGGATTATTGATTCTGTCTTCAAAGTATTGTTAGACCTGCTTTGGAGTTTCCTATAGGATGCTTTTGAGAGTCACGAGTTGTCTTAGTTTGGGCTGCGCTGACAAAACGCCGGAGACTGAGTGGCTTAAACCACAGGCATTTGTTTCTCCCAATTCTGGAGACTGGGAATCAGGGTGCCAGCATGATTGGGCTCTGGTGGAAACTTGCTTCTTGACACGCATACGGCTGCCTTATTGTTGTACATCCTCACGGGATGGAAAAGGAGAGAAAGAGAGCTCTGGTGTCTCCTCCTTTTACTATAAGGTCACTCACCCCTTCATGGAAACCCACTCTCAAGACTTCATTTAAACCTCCTTACCTGCCTAGGGCCCCATCTCCAAATACGTTTGCGTTGGAGCATAGGGCTTCAACTCTGAATTTTGGGGGGACGCAAACACACAGTCCATAGCAAGGGGACTTCGAGGGAAGACTGTCACAAAGAACAGGTTGTCTGACTGTTTCTGTACCTGCTTGTGAATAAATGTTTGTACGTGTGGAGCAGCTCAGTCTGACTTGTTTTTCATGTAGCTCACAGCCTGGCAGCCAGGTGGCGGGGAGGGGACGTAGAGTCCTCAGTTCTTTACACGCTGCTGTCAACCTTGGGAGGCCCTGCTCTGAACACTGCAACTTCATCCCGTGTCGTTTGTCAGCCTTTCACACTGGAGGAACAGTCCGTCTCCACGGGAGCATGTTTCTCCATCAACAAGCCCAAACCATATAAATAACGTGAAATAGTATTAATGAACTCTGTGTGTGAATAACTTCAAATATGATGCCGGGATATTTCTTTAAGCAAAGAAATGATTGTTTGTAACTCTGAGTCCTGAACCCCAGGGATAAAGATGGTCAGAACAGAGAGTTATCAGGCATTGAAAACTGTCCTTAGTGAGGTGCAGAAGGGACGGGGGCAATCATTGGTTGTTTAATTCTCAGTGACTCAGAATCTTCCCGGAATGAACTGTGGGAGCCTATTTAACTCTCATGCTCCTGGTCTACGATTCAAAAAGGCAATTTTTAGTGTAAGTATTGCACTGCCCACAAAAACCAAATTATTTACTTATTTTTTATTTATTAAGTCATTTCATAAGTGTTGACAGGCTTATAAGCTTAAAAGGTGGACATTTTGAATCTCAGCATGTCTGATCATGTGATTTTTTTAGAACAATTACAGATACTTTGTTGGCACTTGTTGGCTCAGGGGCGAGGTTTTTAGAATGTGGAGTTTGAAGTAGAAATTCAAACAGTGCAGGAACAAATGGGTAAATGATTCAAGGCACAGATTGGTAACAAATCAGAGTAAGATGCCTTCGGGGTTTGCTTTTGCTAGAATCTTGTCCATTAAAATCACTGTGTGAGTGGAGCTGAGTGGAGTAACACATGCCATTAGGAGCACGGTAAATTTTCTATCGACCCGTGTTTGAAAAGAAAGTCTTCAAGTGCTCTGAGGCATCAGATCAGCCAGGAGGACATTGCCTAACAAAAAACAGGCTCCCTCTTCCCACGCTGGATGTTTGCTCGCATGTCCAGAGACCCTACTTGCCAGGAAGGAAATGAGACCCACTGACTTTAAATGCCAAAGTCTCTCCTCTAGAGTCTTTTGTGTGGGTGGGTTTTAAGGGCAATCCAGCCATGAGGTCTTGTGGAATATGTTTTGCTTTTTGTCAATGATTCTATGGTTAAACTTGTGAGTTTCTTCAAAAATTTAGCAGATTATTTTTATCTGTTTTACTTCCTAATATCGCTTGATTTGGTGTAGAATCCGGTGTGTTTATTATTATTTGATGTAATATCTTTGGTCTCTTTGCTTCAAATGGCACTTTGAAAGTGGAGATCTTTCTTTTACTAAAGTAAACTACCACTCCCCAGATCAAATGGACTTTTTTAAAAAAAATCAGGTGCTTCTCATGTTCAAGGCACTGTGCTAAGTGCTTTAAGCGACAATCAAAGCCATGTTGCCTTTTGTTTTCAGATCGATCAATTGCACCTTTTGCTCTACGACTTTGAAAGAGTCCTTCAGAGTTTAACCTGGATATCTCTCTTTGAAATTTTAAAACTGCACTTTCATTTCTTTGCAAAGTTCTTCTTGTTTGTTGGATAAATTTCTAGGATTTCAAAAAAGAACTACCCCCAAATTGCATTTTTAGTCTATTACAGGTGTGGAAGATAAGAAAGCAGGACTAGAGGTAGGTATTAAGTGTTAATATAGCACCTTTAAAAGTTGCAGTTATCTTTTACCTCATGCAAAAGGAAACTTTTCCGGAGTCAGAACTGTTTTGTTGCTAAGTTCTGTAGAAGAGGCTGAGGGGCATTGATGTAGCGCACGCTATTCTTTAGGTTGAGAGAAAATTGACCTCTGTGATGGACTTGGCTGGGAAGAAACCATGCTGCTGAGACCAGAAAACTACACACAGCCTTCTGTGGTGCGTGGGAAAAATGGCTGGTAAAGAGACTCCTGTCTTATCCAACTGTGAATGTAATTGTCAGCTTTCCAAGAAGCTACATCAACAGGACAAACATCCCTCCTTTTCAGGAACTTTCACCTGGTTTTCAGAGATATTTGTGATTTCATTCGAGGCCCACCTGGGTC
>VMDR010006265.1:0-46479 GCA_007922815.1 Macrotus californicus
CCTTTAATCTTGAGAATGGCGTTGAATATATTGTTAGGCTAACCTGACATAGCCATCTATTTCCTAATCGGGTACAGTTCCTTCCTCCATATATGCAGCACTTTTCTGAAATCAAAAAGAGATTTAACAAGGAAGCTTATGTATGACACGGATTATATTTTGATCTGAATATGGAGTCTGGAAGGCAATGCTAAAACATCAGTGAACGTTACACAACCATTCCAGTTACATATGCTCAGCAGCTCCCTTTCCATTCCTTCCTTCTCCTTTCTTTTAAAGTGCCTTGCCTTTTTCTTTCAATGTCATTTATTTTTCAATCTTTGGACCATTTATTTTCCCATTAAAGTGAAACACAAAGAATGGCTTTCATTACATCTCAGAGATGTGAAGTGCTGGTCGATTGGCACCGACATACAGGTTCCCTCACTGGAGAACGAGAGAGTCATCTCTCTTCCCCACTTTGAGACAGATTCTTCACAGCAGATAAGTGATTTGAAAATCAAATGGTCATTTTGTTCAAAGAAGAAACTAAGGCTCAGCTGGCAGTATGATTCAAGTCTACTATACACTGAGATGTGAGCAAGTAGACAAAGCTCTAGACATTTAAAAAAAATTCAAACTTAAAAAAAAAATCATACTAACTCATATGTAAATACTTACACTTTTAAATCTGGCAAATAAAAGAATGCCAAAGTCTTTTCCTTTGTTTTGCATACATCATCTTGAGAAGCCATTGTTT
This sequence comes from Macrotus californicus, assembly GCA_007922815.1. Taxonomy (NCBI): domain Eukaryota; kingdom Metazoa; phylum Chordata; class Mammalia; order Chiroptera; family Phyllostomidae; genus Macrotus; species Macrotus californicus. Next base: position 740 of record VMDR010006265.1, read on the forward strand.
GGACAAAATGTTGAAAATAGAAAACAAGAGAGAGAGAATAAAGTAAACAGAAATTATGTAATCAAGCTGCTAATTTTTGCTCTCTAGGCTCCCTAATAATCTTGTACCAGTAGCCTACACAACATAAATGTCAGCTAATGGGTCTCACCTCTCTTGTTTGGAAAAATTTCTCTCTAGGCCATGAATTTATCTCCTTCAAGGCAAGGTTATGCTGATGACTTTTTATTAAGACATAAAACTGAAAAGTGAGTCCATAAAAGACTAAAAGCAAACACAAAAGTGGCAAAGTACCATAAATGCTGATCAGACCTCAGCCTATCTGAAGTAAAACTGCTTTGGATGATAAAACTTACCCTTGCTTATTTGTACAAAATGGATCTATTCAAACAGAAACTTTATATACTTTATTCCTAATTCTAAGAATAAAATTAAAATTACTAAGAGAATTAATTTAAAATGAATTCATTGAGATGTTAGACCATGATCAATTCTGACATTCTTATATTTTGGAATATTCTTTTATTTTTTATGGTGAAGGTACAATGCAGTGCTAGAAATATCCCTTATGGTTTAAAGTAAGGTATTTAAAGTGAAGAGCCACTTACTTTTCATAACTCATTCTTATCTCCATCAACAAAACTACATTTAAAAATTTCTCTGGAATTTGTAAGCTTCATGAGACATCAAAAAAGCCCAGCAGAGACCATGATCTCAAGAAGCTTATTATCTAAAAGAACAGAGATGATGGACCTGTCATATGCCATATGCATAGAATGGCAGTTATAGAGGGTAAGAGTCCGGAGGAGGGGAGATCGCTTCCAGCTGGTTTGGGTCAAAGGAGGTTTATGGGAGGCAGTATGCTGTGTACAGATGGTAAAATAGAGGACACTACAAATCAAGTTGATGATACTGATGTAGATGTAGTCTAGAAATGCAAGGCTCACATGGGCCGTGTGGACCTGGTTGCCAAGTGTGCAGTAGTTAAATAAGGGGGACATTAGGGGTTTCCATAGCATTCTAGGCACATGCTCTTGAACCAGGGATACAGACAATCGATCATTACTGACAATATGGGCTGATTTCTAAAAACTTATCTTCTTTAAATATCAAATAATAGCAATATCAAAAGAAAACCATTCTGTAATTCACAATTTTACCACCTTAACACTAGTATTTTCATGACTTTGTATTCCTTTCCAGGGATTTGTCCCTATGGCTGAGTATTTTTACCTAGAAGTTGCCATACAATTTTGCACTCAGATTTTTTCCCCTGAATATTATAACATCGAACATATCTTTGCTGATTTTTAAAAATATTCTTTGAGAAAATATACTTCCTTTGAAGACAGAATTAGATCTATAACAGACACTTAGGAGATTGAAAACAGACACTGGAAAGGATTTTGCTTTAGCAAGGGTAGCGAAAAACCAAAATTATTTCTTCATGCATTTTTATAAATACACTTCTCTGGAAGGATCGTAAGCATACGGTACATGTGCCACATCTTAAATTTTCCAGAGCAGCACTGATAACATTTTGCTCTACTGACCTTCACCCCCTTCCTCTCCTTCCTCACTTTTAATACACCCAGGCTTGTCAGATTTTCTTTACTTATCTTGCCTTTATTCTATATTTATAGCAAATTTGCTGGAATCCAAGTATGCTCCCACTTACTTGTAGTGCGAACTTAGGCAATGTACTCAACATCTCTGAGCCTTAGTTTCCACCTCTATAAAATGAGGTAATAATACCTCTTCATAAAATTGCTCTGATGCGTTAAGAAGGGGTGCCATGAGAGGCAGTGTGTACTGTGGCTAAGAGCACAGATTCTGGAACCGCTTTGCCTGGATTCAAACTTTTGCTTTACTCCTAGATGTGAGATCTTCGGCAGGCTATCTAATATCTTCTTGCCTCGGTTTTCTTCTCAGTACTATGGGGATAATAATAATAGTGGCACACATATAGTTTTGTCTGGGTTGTTGTGAAGAAGGAAAGAGTAAAGTAGGTGAAGTGGCTTGGCATTTTGCCTGCACACGCAAATGTTGCACACATTTTCATTATTATGACGTGAGATGGCTGGCATACTAGCTAGATTATGGCAACCACCTAGCAAGGGGCAACTACAGATATTACTTTCTAGTATTCAAGCAAAATACTTTCCTCATTTCCAGTAATCAATTTTTGTTTTTATTTGCTAAACCTCAGAGACATGAACCTAGTTAATTTAACAAACCGTTATGTAATATTTACCAAGTTCCAGGCACTGCTGCAAGAATTGGGTGGTCCAAAAAGTCCATATGATTGTTTTCCATAACATAAAAGACATGTTTTTCATTTTTACCAATAACTTTATTGATTTGGATATTTTTTAGTATGTCAGCTATCTCCTGCGTGGTATAACATTGATTGTTCTCAATTAATATCTCGATTTGATCACTATCATCTTCATCTGGTCTACCCTACCTTGGAGCATCATTCAGCGAGAAATCTCCAGCACAAAACTTGACAAACCACTTTTGACACATTCACAGCACCTTCTCCATACACTGCATCAATCTTTGTTTGCATTTCAATTCTGTTTTGTCTTGAAATAATAAAGCATAACATGCCAAAAATATTGCATATTTTCTTCCATCTTCAGTATTAAAATGGCTGCACAAAAATTCACCAATTTTGAAAAGTTTTTTAAGTACACGCCGATGTGACAGCTGTCAAAGTACAATCTAACAAAATGTTTTGAATGAAGTTCAAGACAACTAAGGGCTACCAGAGCCATCTTCTGGAAAAAAGCCAAACGAACTTTTTGGTTAATACTTTACAAGAAGTAGCTCATTTAATTTTCACAAGACCCCTATGAAGTAGGCGCCATCGTTTTTCCACTGTACAAATGAGAAGAGTGAAGCATTGGAGGTTATGTAACCAGCCCAATGTCACAGAGAGACTCAGGTCATTTAACCACGTGTGTGCTGGCAGCTGATAGAGCTGGCATTCTAATGCAGGCTCTCAGGCTCTCCATCCTGTACTCTTAACTGTGGCACTATGGGGCTTTCAAGAATGGAAAACATTCAACTTGTAGGCTCTTTCCTCAAGCAATCCACTGGGCCAACTGCTAAGCACCATAAGCCCCGTCTTGAAACTTGTAGAAGGCTGGGAGCAAAGTCTGCAAATATTCAGGCCTCTCCAGCTTGTATCACTGGTACTCCCCAAACTCGCACCCCACAGTGGCCACACACAGAAGCCTAACAGTCCCGGAGATGCCTGGGAAATTCCCAAAACAGAAGGCAGATGAGAAGCAGTGGGGAGTTTCATCCATGAATGTCTTCACCCAAGAATCTAAATGCTGATTGAGGGCATATTGGCCTCCATTGAGGAGAGACCAGTTCCTGCTGGCAGGAAGCTCGGCCTTGACAACAGCCACTGAAAGGCAGGCGGAGAGCTCTGCCAGCTGGGGACAGACATCTGGCAGAGGATCAGAGGAACTCTCCATCCACTAATCCAACCCAGAGCAGGATTTAAACACATTGCACCTCAGGACTATGCAAGAGCTTGCCCAGGCTACTACTGGAAGAACAGAGCTAAAGAAATTCATCCAGAAGCAAATCAGTTTTGAGGTAATGAGTGAGTAATTCCTAATCATGCATCCTTAGCAGGGTTTCCTTTAAAAGTTTAAAATGTTGATAACCTTGGTTTAATTTAAGGCTTTGTATCCATTTAAGCAATGGGAGAGTACCTTCACAATTATCTAAATAGCTCAAATTTCTTTCTCTCTCTCTCTCTCTTCTTCCCCCACCCTCATGAAAGAAAATGTCTTAGTTTTAAGCATTTTATAAAGTTATAGAGGTTATAACTTCAACACTTGAATTATGGTCTAAATGATATATTCAAAATCTTCCCTTTCATTTATATTCAAAATAACCCCAAGCTCAGATTTTCCATGTGCTCTGGTTTGAGTGTATTTAAGTAGCAATGAGGGCTGAACTTGGCCCCGCACTTAAAATTCTGGACCCTGAGTCCTACTTCTGAGTGTCCTTTGCATTCTAAAGTTTCTCAACAACTTCAGTTCTCTGCCTTCCTTTTAGTCCCTGCAGCCAACAATGAGGCCCCGCGCCCATTCCCCAAACCAGCCACACTGGGCCACAGCTCACCCCAGACCTCCAACTCCCTGTCCATCAGAGCCCACTACTTCATAGACGCCCCTCAGACTATCCTATCACTGATCCCATGAGACACTGCTTCTAGGCCCTCAGTCTGGGGACTTCTGTGAATTTTACTCTTTGGCATGTCTACCTGGGTTTTTCTTTTCATTGTAGCCAAATATAGCCCTTTAATTTCCAAATTCCCTCAACCTCAGGTGAGAAACATCCTGCCCTGGAGAACCTTCACAGGTGAGCCAAAAGAGCCACCTTTTCTCCCGTACCCCACTAAGGAATGACACCTCCCCCTGTAATTAGCTCAGACCTGTCAGTTAGGCAAGACTTCCAGTTTCCTGACAGGTTACTTCAGACCTTGAAATGACATCATACTAATAGAAAGCAGAGTAAAATAAGATCTATAGATCTGGGAATGTTGAGATTTAAATATTGGGACACATATCTGAGTTTCACTTAAATGTAACTGAAAAATTCCCATCAGAGAGGATATTCTGAGATGTAGTAGAGATGGAGAGGGAAGGGTGGAAGGACAGCACATAGGAAGTGTGAATTATCTTTGGATGGCTTTGGGAAAACAGCACTTGTTGCCAATCGGGGTTAACTGCATAGACAAGCAATGGGAATAACCTAGTTGAGGAACCAACATCACAAAGTATCTTGCCATTAAAAATTGGAACTAGCATTTTATATTATCCTGCGAATAAAAATGAGCATTTTCTTCTATCGCAAAGCCAGTTTTGAGTGTGGCTTGTACCCATAGACATATAATACACCATTTGTTCATGATCGGGAAAACAGGCTATGATTGGAGATCCAATCTTCTTTTATGATCCTGGCAATTTAATTTACTTATATTTGTTCATAATGCAAATGCAACCAATTAAAAATGTAAGTTTTATCTGAGCTATTGCACTCCATGGTGAGACGTCCCCCACCCAGGACACAGATAAAGATTCCCCAGTCAACAGATGAAAGAATGCTGCAGCTTTTGATCTGATTAACTTATTCCCTGAATTCCAAACCCCTTACCTATACTTTTCTTCTCCTAAAAAAAGGGTTGGTTTGAAATGGAATGAAAGATGGTCTATCAGGGTGCATAACCTCTGTCTTCTCAGATCGCTGGACAGCTGAATAAAGCACCCATAAAGATTCAAAAAAGGAAATGACAGCTATGTGTGCATGTGTGTGTGGTGCGGGGGTGGTAAGTGGGTAGAGGGACTGAGCAAAAAGGAAACAGGACTCATGGACAGACAACAGTGTGGTGGTTACAGGGGAAAGGGGTATAAGGGGGCTATATGGTAATGGGAAAAATGCAGTAAAGATTAAATTAAAGAAACAAAAGTAAGTAATATAGTCCACTTATTTTTTTTTCCCCTCTAAACTCCCCTATTACGAGCTGGTAAAAGTTCCGGGAAGCGCGGCCTTGGTGCAAATGCAGCCGATAGTTCAGAGCTCGATGATAAGGAAGCTTGGTCAATCATACTCACTGGATTTGGAAATCTGCAAGCCTCATTCTCATTGTTGCCACAGCAGTTAACTCATTAATTCAACAGCTTAACATTTTCTATGTAAATGGAACTACTTTGCTGGAAGTTGTGGCAGATACAAAAATGGTTAAGACAAATTTCTGCTCCCCAGGCACTAGTAACTCAAACATGAGGCAGACTTTATTTTGTGCCAAATGAGGCAAAGAAAAGGGGAATCTACCAGCCCATACCTGAGTGTGGCAGTGATACTAAGGCAGGCCCATGCCTGGGAGAATGGAACTCCTCTGACAGCCAACTTTGCTCAAGGGCGCCTAGACAGGCCTTACTGAGCCTCCTTACATCACACAGCAGTCAAGGGCACATCCACCCAACAGTCTTTTCTTTTTTCCTTCCCTGCTGATCAAATTGGTATCAGTCCGATGAATCGCCCAGTTTATCCAGCTATCTCCCCGCTTTTCTCACAGATATTTCTCGCACATTTAATCCCATTTTGGCCTGTGACTCTCGGAGGACCAAGACTGACCCAATTTCTTATCTGACATCATTACGCATTTTTCCCGAACTTTCCCTTTAAACCTTGTGCTGTAGAAACCTTGCCTTAGTCACTACTTAGCAATCAGACCAAACGCCAACAACAATTAACCTTTTAGTGTGCATTCTGTCTCTCCTTTGACCACAGGAGGAAGCTATGAGAAAAGAGACTTAGGTTAAATAACTTGCCCATAAAATTAATTCCAGAACATATCTTTTTAACCAACATGGTGCTGCTGCTAAGTAATTAACCTACCAAATCAAATACATTTATATAAATTTGCAGTCTTCACATCCATTTGAAAATTTACAAACATTCACATTATTCCTTTCGCAACTATTCTCAAGGGCCGCCAAACTCCCAAACACAATAGGGGGAGTGTGGACATGGCACCGAGCTATGATTCAGCAATACATTTTTGATGCTGCAGACATTCATTAATTTTTCATTGAACAAATATATTTTGAGTGACAATCACATACCAGGCAATGGGCAATGATAATAAAGAAGGCTGTAGTCTCTTTAAAGAAGTGAAAATTTTAAAAAGAGGAGTCTTATTAAAGCTAAGGTTTTACTTCAAAAGGATTCTAAACTTTTGATTTCCACTTTACCACTTGTCACAAAAGCAAGACTTGGGTCAAAATCTCTCCCTTCCTGACCCATTCTTTTAACTTTTTATTATTTAGAATCATTGCCTTTCATGAGTTTCCTTCTGCTAGGACCCTGATGAGGTATTGGTCAGAAATGGCTAATTAGACCAGAAGAGCTCAAAATATTTTTCTGCCTTCCAGCAGGTATCATTCTGTTTATCGATCACCCACATGAGGAAGTACATGAGGTCATGATCAATGCCAAATACAAGGTGGGGAACAGCTGCTGTTAAAGTCTCAAGTGCCAGTTACCACTTCTTGGTTTCCTTGGTTACACGTATGCACAATATCAAAAGAATCTTTTAATTTAGGAAGCAGTGAAAAATAGGAAGGTTGGGCTTTAACATCAGACAGATTTGAGTTTGCATCTACTACTCAGTAACTCAGATTATTATAGGCACATTACTTAACCTTGCCGAACCTCTGACATATGTGGGAACTAAATGAGGCATCATAGGCAAGGTACCTGGCATTATGAGTAGATGCTCAAAAATGCCTCTTACTATCACTGCAAATCCACTGCCTCAGTCAAACTACAGGCTTCTTTTAAACCTTTCAGACTTTATTTCCCGGCCATATATCCTCAGTACCAAACACAGTGCCTGGTGCAGAATAGATGTTTAATAATTATTCATGTAATGAATAAATGAATGAATCTTAAGCATAAGATTTGTGCTCTACCTAGTGGACTCTGCAGCTGAAAATTCACATGGGCAGTCTTCCAGATCAAATATACCTTCAGCTATGATTCATCAAAGCAATTCTAATAACTCTAAGCCTAATTCCAAAATGCCAGTTACTTTAAAAGGCCAATGCATGTAAGTTTAGAATACGAAGTGAAAATTTTGATTTGTCACCTTAATATTATTTAAAAATGAGAGGCTTCATGAGTAGGAGTGACATGGAGTATGACAATGGGAAAGCTAGGGGAACTATATTAAAGCAATGGTGATTTCATCTTTAAAAAATGTTCATTTAAAACACAGATTAATAAATTATAGTAGCAAGCAGTTACATGGTAATTTTCACCCTCAAAGTTCTGGGTCAACCATTAACATGCTCTCCTTGCATACAAATGAGGACACTGATACCATTCTGTGGCTGGATAAGTGGAGTTAGAGACCCTCCAATATATTTCCAGTGTCATACAAGAATCTCAGTAACAGTCACAATGGCTGTCCAGACTTAGGCTCATAGTACTGGACCTTCTGTGATCATGGGCTATGAATAAAAGATCAGTTCAGTGGTGAGGTATGAGAAAAAGCAGGAAAAGGAGGGAGGGGGAAAGAGAAGAGAGAGAAAAAAGGAAAAATAGAATAGAAAGTATTTACTGAGCACTTACATTCCAAAGTATAATTTAAGTATTATTTCACTTAATTCTCAAAGCAACTCTTGGTTTGGATATTCCTGTGAGAAAACTCAGGCTGAGAAATGCTAAGAAATTAGTCCACATTAAACACCAAGTGCCTAAAAAAGCTTAGATCAAACCCAGTTTCATCTGACTCTGGAGCCCAAGATTTTCCCCAACATCCTTATTTGCATGATGTCCACAGGGACCTATGCTCATGCTAATAAGAGGCAGCATCTAATGCAAGGCAAAAATGAGCATGTGTGCGGACATGTGCGCATGTGAGTCCAATGAGATCATGGAAGGAAAACGCTCCGAGCTGTAACCCGATAGGCCACTGTTCCAGATGTTGTATGCAAAAATAGTTTCTGCTTGTTCATTTGCCTAATGTTAGTTAGGCTTATCATTTCCATAAAACAATTAGGAAAAACAATCTCTAACATCTCTGTGAAAACAGTTTGAGCAATCCAGCCAAGAAGAATAAGCATTTAGTTTCAGCTTTAGCACCCCACCACTGTTGAAGGGATCAATGGTTATTCCAGATTTATAAATTAGAGATTGACTTTTTCAGTGCAGGAGACAACAGAACATAAATGTCTGTAGTTGAACTATGTGGTTCAAATTCTAGCTCCCCCACTTATTAACTCTGTGTTTTGGGCTAGCTAGTTGTTATTTCCTGCCTCAGTTTCCTCACCTGTAAAATGGAGTATAAGAGTATTACACATGTCAGAAGGTTATAAAGAAGATTAAATGAGTCAGTACATGTTCAAACACACAGTAAGTGAAAATAAAATTAGCTATTAGTTGTATTACAAAATATATTCCTTGCTTAGCTTTGAAGTCTGGTTCTTTTATCACTGGACTAGAACAGTGCTCTATGAAGTCCTGATACCCACCACAGAACAGACAGAATTTGTTTCAGTTTTGATCAAAAAATTGAGATGTCATAGTAAAAGAAATGAATTTGATCACATTTAAGTGCCATGTCCCACAGTGAAATTAGCCAAACTGTTCCCTCTTACTTTCACTCAGGTATGAGTGAGCAATTCATACTCATGTGAATTTATTTAAATTCATAATGGCATTTACTAGCTACAACCTGATAGATACTGACAGCAGAATAATAGTCAGCAACTGGCTCTCATCTGATCTTGTTTTATTTTTCGGTCCACTTTTCTTCATCAATCTCTCCTTACAAAAGAGAAGCTTTGCTTTACATTACCGTTATAAATTTATGAAACTATTATCAAGGTATTTAGAAGCTTTTATTGTTCATTTAAAATAACATGAACAATAAAAATGTATCAAACTATCTAGAAATGATGAGGATACTGGAGTGTGGTAAGCCATTTTTAAATGTCTCACCTTCTCAAAGCAAACTGGAGCAGCCGGAAACCCTTCCTGTTCCTTAAACAAGTGGAATATAAGGGTTTGTCAAGGCTAACTAAACTCTAGGTGTGAAAAGACAGGCGCTGAGAAAACGGCTTTTGAAATATTAAAGAACAGGTAAAACTATGCAGCAGTTTGACTTCAAAAGCACATAGGGAGTATTCAGAACAGGAAGAAAACATCAGAAAGTAATAGTAAAACATTGCACATACTAACTTCATTGTCAATGACTGTAAGTAGAAAACAGGAGATGGAATTAAAAAAAACAAACACCTCACTGACAACATTTTAGTGATGCGATTTGCTAGAGTCCTCTTAATTCTCATGGGTTTCGGAAACTGTCAGAATTCTACAAGTGTGAATAGTGTTGTATAAGCAAAATTAATGTCTTCACTGCTGAGTGTGACATTTTAGGCTTTATATATGCCTTATGAGCAGATTTTTTAAATAAAACTGGAAATGTAAATCTGCTACCACTTACATTCTTCAGCCCACCTGACCTTAAGGCACTGTTTCAATATGGCATTTATCTCGGTGCCGTAAAGCAAGCAAGTGCTCTCATTCACCCCTGACCTCCGCATCGCAACTCACCTTCCCTAACCACCATCTAAGATTTGAATGTAAAGGTCTAGTCAATTAAATAAACACTGGAAAATCAACAGAGCGCTGTTTTCAGATTTACAATCTGACCCTTGAATAAGAATGATATCTGGTGTGTTGTGTGTGTGGGAGAGAGAGAGACGGCAGAGAGACAGAGGAGAGAATTGAAAGGACACTTCCGCATTTCCTTGGTAAATCTCAGACATCATTCTTACTAGAAATAGTAAGATTTGTTTCCAAACACTTGAGACTAATTGCTAGTTTGCTAGGAGAGGGAAGCGTATTATTTCCAGCCACAACGGTATTGGGTCCAGTTGTTCCAACATTCTTCCCAGGGACTACTCACCTCTGTAAAGACAAATCTATGGGGTAGGCGAGACGGTGTCGAGAAAAAAGTATAGAACTCAGGACACCTGGGTGCCAGTTGCAGAAATGCTATTCATTAATTTGTGGCCAAGGGCAATTCACTCAACCACTCCCCCACCCCTCCCAAGGTCTTCACATCCTATATTAAATGCGGGAAGTTGTAATAACCATTAGTAAAGGAACTTTATGATTCTAAACTTTGATTTGTCAGGATTGTTGTATTGAAACAACACAGGCCTACCTATGTTCTCTGAAGGAGAACAGAACTGAGCCGTCACTGCTTTTGAGTTCTGAATTGTACCAGCTGGCTGGCAAGGTGAAATCAAAAACACGTCTGAATTCATTTGGAAGGGGGCAATCACCAGAGTTCCATTTTGAGCATGTTGCATTCAAGGTGGCAGTGAGGCACCAAAATGGGGGTGCCATTGAACAGTTGATTAAAACACTTTAGACATCAGGAGATGAATGGAAGTTGGAATAGAGATAGCAAATGAAGTCATGGGAGTAGATGAGGGAACTTGAAAACTGAATGTGTAAGAGAGGGAATACAGAGAAATAAAAAAACAGACTGGATGCTTCGGCCATGCCCTGAGAGGTGTATGACAGAGCCAAGCTTCTGAACTACCTACCCCTCCTCACTTTGTATTCTGCCAGGGAGAGCCACAACAGAGCAAAGCAAAGTGGCAAATCAAGTCTGAACTAACACATTGTATCCCAGTGTACATCATAAATATGAAATACCTGAAGTGACAGGTCTACACACTAGAATTTGTGTGAAAATATACACTTATTTGAGAATCAGACAAACAATAAACAATCAGACAAGCCCTGTGTGCTCTGAGAAAATAAGCAAAATTTTAGACACAGAGGGCCAGCTGATTGAGGTAGTTTGGTCAAGCCTTTGCTTGTCTCAGACCCCAGTGGGAAGCTAATGCTCTTCTGCATCAGCTCTCCGATCGCTGCCGTGCACCTTGCTTATGCGCTCACGTTCATGCTCACTGGCTATATAGACAGCTGTCCTCCCAAGCATCCCCATAGCTCAGGACCAAATTGGTAGCAAATTAATGTATTGAGCAGAAAAAGAGTTCAAAAGGGGTTATATAGGAGCATAGTATGTAACAGATGAGAGCTTCCAGTACTCCAGCCTCCATGCTGGTTTGTTGATGAGTTTTTAATTTCTTCCTCATGGTTTCTTGGATGAAATACTAAGTAAGGGAAAAATCTAGGAGGCAGTTATTTGACCCCTAAAAACCTGGAAATTTCTGTCCTTTCAGACACAAATAAGAAACCAATCTGATCAACTAATATCTACATACCTCTATATAACATGTACCCTCCTCTATAAAGAATAGCTTTTTGTTTCATAATGGATAATTTTATTATTGTTCTGGAATTCCAATTTGGTGATTCAGATCTTAAATTTAGGCCACTGTATTGAACCTAAAATTAGGCAGGAAAAATATACATACTTGGATACGAATACAACACAGTGCTATATCATGAGATTTGAGAGGACCTATAAAATGGGTCCCCAACCCCTGGGCCAAACTCTGGTACCAGTCTGTAGCCTGTTAGGAACTGGACCACACAGCAGGAGGTGAGCTTGAATGTAATGCACTTCAATTACCCCAAACCATCCCCACCCACCCTGGCCCATGAAAAATTGTCTTGCGTGAAACCAGTCCCTGGTGCCAAAAAGGTTGGGGACCGCTACTATAAAACATCACTCTACCAGTGGAATTAAAGGTTAAATATCCAGCAGTAGATATGTGTTTCAGCCTTCCTTGTAGGACCTTATTATCTCCTAAAGACCTCTATTAAGGTATGCTCATTACCTTGTCAAGGAGATGAGCCCTGGAACAAATGTGTTTTGAGGCAAAAGAGAAAGGCCCCACCAACAGGGAAGGCGCTCTATAGGAAGAACTGATGCAGTTGGTCAACACCAGGAAGTCTTGAGCTGCTACAGCACAGCGAGGTCATTGAACACCTCGGGGAACGGACACCATTGTGTGTATGAACCAGCTGTGTCAGGAAGATACATAGATAGGTAGATAGATAGATAGATAGATAGATAGATAGATAGATAGATAGATAAATAGATGTAGATAGATTTCATAGAGCCTTTGAACCCTGCTCGGAAACAAATTAGCAGAATCCTGTTGATTCCTTTTATAAACCCTGCATGTATAAAACTGCTCTCTTCCTGAGAGATTGCTCACTAGGTGGGAACGTCTGACAAAGAGGAGACCATTTCCCAGGCAAGGCACCCACAGCAAAATTTAGCTTTTAATAGCACTGAATGTACAAGGTTTCAAAGCTCATATTGTCTACTTGTACAGCTTTTTAAAAGACTTCCTTGAAGACATAGTCTCCATGTTACAGAATCATTTTTCTAGGAGCTCTTTAAGTTTCTTCACAGTGACACATTGAAAAACTCAGGGACAAATAACACCACTAGCCCATTGCTGGGAAATTTTCCTACATGAGTATCCAAATCATTGTTCCTCAAATTCTAATGAACCTTTGAAACACTTGGGGATACTGTTAAAAATGCAGATTTTGATTCAACATGCCTGAGATGGGGCTGAAGAGTCTGTCTCTAGCACGATCCTAGTTCATGTCTCTGCTGCTGGTTCAAGGAACACACTCTTGAGTGGCCAGTGTTAGACCCTTTGCAAAGCCAACTCAGTTTAGCACTCAGTTAATGGGCACTTATTCTCTTCCAAACGCTGGCTGTGCTCTTCCTTAGTGACATCACTAAAAAACTGCAATACTACTTAGAGAATTTAGTTCAGTTCATGGGGTGGCATATAATGTCACTAAACTTCCCCCCCACTTGTTTAAAAAAATCTCCAGAGATGTTTGTTTAGAGTAATTCAGTGGAATTAAGATGCAGCCTGGGTATTTCTTATCATCAGATGGGAAACACTTCTTAGCATCACTAAAAGCCTCCAGGATTGCAGTTGGTTAGACCTTGATGCAAATCCTGGATTTTCCACTTAATGACTCTAAATTTTGGAAGTTTCTTAACTTCTCTCCACCTGAATTTTCTTATCTAGAAAAAGGAGGCAACAGACTAATCTTTAAGAATTATGTGAATTGATATATGTAAAACCTACGCACAGTGCTTGGCACACGGTAGGTGTTCCAGTTACTACGGCTTCATAACAAACCACCCCCAACTTAGTGGCATAACACCATCACCACTACACTATGTCATGGATTCTGTGTGTCAGGGATTTGGAAAGGGCATGACAGCCTCAGTGCAATGCAACTTTTGACATGGACCTCCGAGCTGCAAGCACGAGTTTAACAGTGAGCCAGGTGGAAGCTGCTTCTCCTTTCACGAAATAGCCATAAAGATCATGCAGCATCACTTCTACTACATCCTGGTGGTTACATGTCCGCCCATAGTGAAGGTATGGGAATCAGCCTTCACCTATCAATGAGACAGCAGCAAAGTCTCATTGCAGAAGACCATGCAGGACAGCCAGCTTTGGAAAATAAAGTCTGCCACAGTAGACAAATAATAATTATTTCTCTCTTGCTTTTGGTCTAGAAACCTATCAAATGGTTTGCTATGGTGACATCTGCAACTCAACCCTTGCCCAGCAAAACTCAATCCTGGGTCCTCCAGAGATCATTGTTTTAATCTTCCACTAATTGCATCTGTGTCTACTGCTTTGTCTAAGAATGTCTCCACAGGTCTAGTTCATAAGCACAACTAAGTGTATTTTAGAGGTGTTGGCCTTCACCCCAAAGTATGGATAACAATCATCTCTTTCAGCCAGTGGACCTTTCAGGTCATGAAGAGATTTTTCCAAAACAAAAGACCACTCTTTTTCCTGAATCAAAGATAGCCTCATATCTCTGAGTGAGGAGTTTACACCCAAACTCCTTAATGGGGAGGGCCAATCCTCTGACTATCCTCCAGTGTCCAGATTGGGATTACATTGTGTTGTATGGTACAGAGTTGGTGTTCAATAATATTTCATGAGTTCAATTCCATTCTTTGTGCTCACAGATTCTTTTCTGAATCTAGTTCATCATCACTAACCCTTTCCTTCCTATGTCTTCCAGTTGAACATTGAATAATATATTCTAGTCGCCAACAACAATATAAAACACAATTCCAAAAGTATCACTCACTGCTCTCCTAATTTATCTCAAGTAAGTTACTTTTCAAGCACATAATTGAAAATGAAAAGATGAATAGCCTCTATAAAGCCAAATCTCAGAATTCCTGCTCTAGTTAACTGTTTACAGCCTCTGTGCACCTGATCAGGGATCTACTGCATTTTGATACAGTCATCATCTCTTGAACGACTTTTCTTAATGGAATTGCCAATATCCATCATTCTAGAGTCATACCTGTGTGTCAGGGCTGAGTGCTGGGAATAAGGAACAAAACTGAAATAGGCAATGAAGAGCCCATTTTAAAGTTGCAGCCAGAATTGAGCCAGGAGGACCTTAGAGCTGAGTGGGAATTAAATTTAAGTAGTAAACAAGGCCTCAAGACTCAGCCAGGCATGGAACCTATAGATTAAGAGAGAATACAGATTTATGTAAGACAGAGTTCTCTTTTCTAGGAAAATTAAATAAAATAGGCATGAGGAAGACAAATGAAAAATAATTATAACACTAGCTGGAAGGTGATGCAGCACAAGAAACACACAAATGTACAGGAAATTTGTGGAAGGTTTTAGCAGAAGACACGGCATTTTAACAAGACTCTGTCTCTCAGAAGAAAAGCTCTCTGGAAAGACACACAAGGTTTGTTATGGTCTGGTCCCTCATATAACTCCTCTCCCTGCATCTCCTGCTCCTATTCACATATGTTCCATCCTCTTCTCTGATTAACTCTTAAATCTCACCAATTCCTGAAGACTCCCTTCAGGCATCTTTTTCTGAGAAGGAATTAGTTATTGGTTTTCTGTATTCCCCTCAGATTATAATACATAAAGCCATGTTACAATGCATTTGTATTGATCTATGTCTTCCTCACCAGCCAGGAGGTTCTTGAGGGAAGGAACTACAGCACTGACCAAAAAGATATTTAAAATATAAATGATCATCTATAGTCAGGTTGTAAGTCTGATCAAAATAAGGGACACTTTAAGAAAAAAGATTCAGTGAGGAGTCACTGTTTTTCAGTCCCCATATGTATATGTAGAAGGTATGCGTGTATGTGTATGTATATGAGTTAAATGTGTATGAACTAAACCAGGAGTCTACAAGCTTGGGCCTGTAGTCCAAATCTGGCCCACAACTGGGTTTTGTATGACATGAAGTTTTATTGGGACACAGCTGCAACCTTTTGTTTCTGTATTATCAATTGTGACTTTCACACCACGACTGCAGAGGTGGGTAGTTATAGCAGAAACCATATGACCTGCAAAACCTAGAATATATATACCTACTATCTGGCACTTTATAGAAGAAGTTTGTCAACTCATGGGTGTATTATTTAGAATATTAAAGTACAATGTCTCAAAATGACATATTACATCCTAAAAACAATTTATATTGGCTCAGAAAGGACCACTTTTCCCTATGAATATCACCCCATGTCCTTTCTGACTATTTTTCACCACATACTCCTACCAGGACCCAGCTCCACACTGGGCGCTCCTATTGCTCAGCCAGTCTCTTACAATAGACACTGCACAATGGCATGAAAGAACAAAAAACAAACCCCTAGATGCTGCCCTCTGGGAACTTAAAATTAATGTAACCAGAAATGTAACTAGTAGGAGCATTAGCAGTTCCTCTGCCTCCTTCCTACAAACCAGACTATCAAGGCAGGGGTTGTGTGACAGGGAGGCTGTTCCCAAGGATTATGGACAAAAACACTAATGAAAGTCAAATGTATGTGGGCTCCTAATAGTTTTGGCCCATCATTTTTCCACTTCCAGAAAGTTTGAACCAACTTGACTCTCTTGAGAACTTGGGAAACTGTCTCGTGCCGAGACTCATCCCCAGCTTCCCCGGCAGTCGGGCTCCTGCACTCTGCCCTGCTACTCCTTCCTTCTTCCCAGCCGGTGTCCACATGGCCTACCATTTCTGATACTCAGGTGTGACTTTCCCATATGTGTACTGTCCTCCATTCATGACACACAGGGCAGGGCATCCATGTCCACATTTGTTCTGTTGGTTGGGATTTTATCATTGAGCTAATGAGCAGACAATAAAACTGGTAAAGTAACTGAAATAAGTTCAAACTTCCCACAGTGGAATGCAGTGGTGGAGATATCCATTTATCGTTACAGGGTTGGTAGTGATACAGAGAGTGCAAAGAAACTCAATTCCTTCATTTCCAGAGGAGATTTTGTTGATACTATCTTTTCCTAGTGTAATAGTCTACCTTCCAAGATAAGGCGTTTGCAGTTGCCACAGTCAATTAATCCCCAAGGAAAGTAGCACTCTTTTTATCTGCCCTGATTTCAACTTCATAGAGTGAATCTAGATGCAGTTGCCCCATCACTTCTGATTAGCTTCTTATTGTGAGATCATTTCAAAGCAAATTTTTTAGTTGAAGAACATTGGTGGCCTTCACAGTCACATAGTGCAATGGTTAAGAGCTTCTATCCTAAACCTGGACTGTGTCGGTTCCAATCGCAGCTTTCCTGACTTCTAACAAATAACCTCATCCCATCTTCATACCTCAATTTCTTCATCCATAAACTAATGACAGCAGGGTTTACTGCATGAGGATATCAGGCTGAAGCAAGTTCATATATCTAATCTAACATCCTTAGAACAGGGCCTGCCATGTTATGTGTGCTTATAGTATTATTTTTCACACCAGATTTATCTATATTTTTCTAGAGAGTATCCTTGTGCTACATATTATTCAATACAGAAGTGACTCTGTCCTATTAATGGAAGAAAAATGGTTTTGAACAAAATGTTGCTTTATGCTTCTGACTCCAAACTCATTTTTTTCCGACATAGAGGAAAGCTAAGATTTCTAAATTGTTAACTTTATTTTTTTTTTGTTATCAATGGAGTGATTCACTTACGGCTCATACTTTGCTTGTAATTTAAAGGAAAACCACAATTTTATGTATACATGAGTATAAATTTTTCTAACAGAACATAGGCAAGTTATTTGTATATGTTACTCTAAAAGAAAAGAAATAATTCCACACATCACATGGGAAAAAGTCTGTTTCTTTATAGTTTTCTCATGGCTTTGATGATATACGATCAACTACATTCTGTCAACGACCCAGCATATCTAAATTACTACTAGAATATAGTATAACTGGTTGCCACAGGGAAAGCTATTAAAGTATGACGGACTTCACCAGGAAGAATTGCCCCAGTATTTCTATCACCCAAGGATTTGTTTTCAGCATAGCACTTGTTACTCCATTTCATTTATTTTTGCTCACTTTCATAAAGAAAAGTAGCTTTTTGGCAATCACACTATCTCTCTCCCCTTAATAACTTTAGAAACCTCCATCTACTTTCTGCCAAACTTGACAGAAAAGATAGAACCTTGAGTATCTCTTGGACTTTCAAATACGTATCTTGAAGAAACATACTCCAAAAATAACTTTCAAAATAATTAAACAACAAGTATTGGTCAGACCACCTTTCTTCCAAGAGTTTTAGACTCCTAGATCTTAACAAGCCATGTCGCATGGAATCCTTCACTCCATGTCTTTACTTTTTCATCATTATTCTCTCACCCTTGGCATTCTGTCTTCCACTGAACTACGACACAGATGAAAAATCCTCTGAGGGCCACTCTGGCACCCTAATTACCAAATAACCTCAAAACAGCCCTTTCTCTGCCCTCGTTTCAGTGAATTGGCTAAGATGATTTGATAGGGTCAGTCATCACTAGAGCTCGATGAACTAACTTACTTCTATGGTGACGCTTTTCTGAATGTTCTGCTCCATCTCCTGGCCTGGCTGTGCTTTCTGCACGTTCTTTCACACCCAGGCATTTTAAGTTAGCATTCTTGACTGCCATCCTGTGAAACGCCATCTGTCTCAAGGAGCTCATTTAATGCCATCGTTTCAATCATCACCTTTACAAGCTTGACTCCCTTCCCAACTTCCGCAGAACTATAACTCATTTCCAGTTACCTATGGGATGCTTCTTATTAAATTCTGGCTGCTCAAATTCCAAAACTAAACTCATCATATTGCCTTTTCTCCTTCAAACAAGCTCATCCACCTAAATTTCTATTTTGTGATTGTAACTCCATCTTTATTTTTAGTGACCTCTGTTTTTCAGTGACCTGGGTTTCAATCCTACAAATCATCTTTGATTTTTCTCTCTCCCCACTCACTACACAAAATCAATTACCAAATTACTTTGGATTTTTTCCCCCCATGAAATGACTCTCAATTGTAGCTTTCCTTCTGGTTTTCAAGACCACCACAAACACTGTCACCCCTAAACATCTGAACTTGACATACCAGTATCTCTCCATTCTGATCTATCTGGTGTATCCACATGCTACGTATGCATTCACACCAACATCCTTCCTGGCTCATAGCTTCTGTATTCAGATTTGAACACAAGGAAGTGTCTTCAGGACCTACCAAACACCACACAAACTTTTGTTAGACATTTTTTTGTAATTAAGACTCTCCACAACCTAAACCCATATGTCCACATTTTTATCCCAAATCTAGCAAAATGGTTCTTCAAGGTAGCCTCAGATAAAGTTTCAGAATTTCTGCCAAACATCTTATTCATTTTACTTATTTGATTGTTCTCTTCTAATAAAGTTATATCAATTTCCAGTGTTTATTTTAAAGAATACTTTCCCCATGATTCTTCTGTGTCTCACTGAAACTATGTAGACCCTATTTATATTATAACCATATGAAACTAATAATATTCAACCAGCATTGATGAGCAAAAATGCCAGTTTTACATTGCTTAACCTGATATGTTATCTGATTATTTGATGTTGTAGCTATCTGCCTTGGAAATCCTAACTATGCTATGTACTCATTATGTGATCTTGGACAAGTTTCTTAATCTATTTCTTAATTCCTTCATCTGAAAACATGGTTTAATTGGGCTTGCCATACCTATCTTGCAAAATTTTTTGAATGTTCAGAAAATAGCTTTGAAAACCTTAAGGGGTATATCACGTATGCTAGAATGTGAGCACTTTGATGGTGAGTTGCTGTGTCATGTTCCAGGAATTATTCTTTTTCATTTCTCCCATTAGGAGCATAATACATATTCAAATAGCTATTGAATGACTGGCTGACTAAATGGTACATCTCAGAATTTGAATCCATATTTTATTCTTTGTTGTCATATATGCTGAAGGGCAGTAACTGAATCTGTTTTTTATTTGTTATCATCAAAAGTCTAATACAGCAGTTAGCCTGTGTTAAGTAGTCAATATGTATTTGTTGAACTTAGTTTAGCTGGATTATTTTAAGGTATTGAGGACTGGCAATTTATAAATATTCAGTGAACCTAGAATTAAGAAATATAAACCCTTATTTACAATAGCTATGTTGACTTGAAGTGTAAAGGATTAAATGTTAAGATGTTTATTATATTTTCTATGGACAATCTTTTGATTATTTAGATATATACATGGAGGGTCTCCCACATATAAGATATGTTAAGCAGCACAGATTGTAATTGATAAGATCCCTGACCGCAAGGAGCATACAAGTTAGTAGAGAGGAAAAAAATGAGCAAGTAAGTTTGAAAGCAATGTGTTTAAGTGCCTTAAGAAAAAAAAATGTCAAAGTCCTATAGCATCAGGATTCATGCACACTTAAGTATGATTCAGATCTAAGCTGCAGAAGAAGGCAAATCTAAGGATTAGAATGAGGGGTGGGAAAAAAATCCCAGCAAGAGAGGCAGTCATTACTGTCCCAATGTGGCAAATTTAGGTGTGATTCAAGCAGAAGATTTTAATTCGGAGACTATAACTCAACAGATATGGCACATTAATAATGATATTAACGATATAAACAATAATAACAGCTAATGTTTTTGAACATATACTGTGTGGCAGGCAGTGCCCTGAGGATTAACAAATCCTCCCAGCAGTCCTATGACATAAATATTATTAATGTGCCAATTTCCGCACGAAGAAAGTAAGACTTAAAAAGATTTAGTAATATCCCAATGGTCATACAGTTAGCAGGAGACTAGGAATTAAATGCCACTTGAAAAAAGATGGAAGATCATTCTGGGTAATCATTCATTTCACAGAAGAGAGAGAGAGCCGCAGTAACATCCAGCCCCACAATCTGCAAAAGCAGGGGGCTAGCATGATCCAAATCAATCTCTGTCCAACAATGGGATACAAACTCAGGAAAAATCCTGGAATGCTAGGCAGAAAAACTGAGGCAGAAGAGTATATAAACAGGGACCCGTGAGGGAAGGAGTAAGGGAAGACGGCTATAAAGACTGAGATGTAGGAGCTTGTTCCCTAGAATGCTAGATCCCCAACCTATGGAAAACAGACTGAGCTGAAATCCAGAATATGGTAGACTTGAGGCTCTTGTCATTCTTCCTTCCTAGAAGTACCAGGCAGGACTGAGCCTACAGGTAGGGAACATCTGTAACTCTCTACAAGGTATGAGCCAACATCCAAAATTTAGGAATGAACAAAGCTTGGATTATCAAAAAGTTGACTTGGATATTCAAGAAACTGAGCAACTTAAAGAATGGTGAAAAGAATTTCTAATGAAGCGAAGATGTAGCCGTGAAACAGGAAGTAATCCAGTTTTGCTGAGGTAAAATGTTTTTTCAGGAAAGTAGCTGAAGAGAGTAGAACAAAGGATGCCAGACTGGGGACTCCATGTAGCACCTGATAGGGTAAATGGTGCCATATATAGTTCTGAGATAGTGAGGAGGCATTTTTTTTCCACCTCAAACTACTAATTGTCCAAGGATGATAAAAGGATAGTTAAAAATCAGTTCAGCAACAAATTATGGATATTTCTAAGGCCTTTGATCCTTCCATCATCCCTGTTGCTATCTGATTTGGGCCATTTCATTATTGAATTAGTTTCTTTTCTGGGAGATGTGCCAGGCAGGTAGAAGGCAACATTAAATCCATCAGTTCTGCTACTTGTTAACAATTCTGCCCTTTGAAACTCTGGGTTAAAATAAAATTTGAAGATTATTTCTGAATTCCGTTTCTCTCTCTCTTATTTCTGCCCATCAATAACATGGAATTAGTCATAAGCCATTAATCTCTTCCCAGATATGTTAGGGTTAGATACCTCAAATATTTACTTGTAAAGAAAAAAGAACCTCCTATTCCCATAAATGTCACCCAGGAAATCTCTCCACACGTAGCTTTGAGAACAAAGCCCTCAGACAACACAAATGTCCTTCACAGACAAATGTGCACACAGACAGATGCATTTCTGCTTCCTACTAGTTTGGGATACCTGGTAATATTCTTCTCACCACACTGGTTTCCTCTGCTCCTCCCTCTGTTCTTCACCTATCACTCTCGTGTGTATTTTTACTCCCACAGCACCCCCTCCCCTCACGTTCCCCCATCAACATACACACTGGTTCAGACGGAGCCACAATTTGCTCCTTCATGCACACACTCTCACGTTTATTTTCTCCCACTATACTTAGTGAAGAATAATATGTGAATATTGTAAAAGCTTTTCTCAAAGTGAAAAAGGGTGCAAGTTTATCATTATTACTGTCAGTAATGGTCTCATACATTTTGTTAAAATGGTTGGAGGAGAGGGAATAAATGGAGCAGAGAGGATAGTCTTTATTTGCATGTGAAACTGAATAAAAGTTTCAGTGGGACAGTTAGGCTTAATGTACACGGGACCACAGGGATTTGAAACGAATAGATGCTGAAATAGCTGGAAGGGGAAAAAGTGACTAGATGTGGTTGATGATGGCACATCTTCCTGCCGCCCTCTGGCCTCTGCTTTCGCCTTCAGTCCTCGCTTACCAGCAAATCCACCTGGCTGAAAAATCTCAGAACTCCTAGTACATGTAAACTCTCTATGCAAAATGATTGTTGTTACAGACATCACAAATAATTAGAAATTTTAGAAGTCAGATAGAAAAATATCTCACTGACTGGCAATATACTTTCTAAGATAATGTATCTGACCTCCAATTGGCTATGACTTCCAATTTTTCAAAGTTAAGTTTATCGGCCTCCTTCTCTCCATTGTTAAATATTTGCTAATATGCAGGCAGTTACTAATTGTGGAAAGATCTGACCTACAGCAAATCTTTCAACTATATTAATTTTTATATTTTTCGGTGCCTAATTTGCAAGCACTCATGTGGTCCCACAACACTCTGCCAAATAGGCATTATTATCCAAAACTTACAGATAATAAAACCGCATCATGGAGCTACTAGTTCAATGAATTACTAATTCATACAACTAGTATGCAACGGAATGTAAGATTCAAATAAAACTATCTATCAATTTGTTTTAGTACACCACACTGCCTTTCACAAATAAAAGGCAAACTTGTAATGGGACTAAGCAATGACCATTTTTCTGTAATGTGGTCATTATTATTATATGTAAATAACAGTTATAATGCCCCAAAGAGCACTTTCTAATTCCTTAAAAACACTCTCATAAACCTTTTCCCATCCTTAAAGCATCTCACAAGAAGAGCACAGGATTTAGTCACATTTTACATATGAGAAAACTGAGTTTAAGAGAAACGTGGGCTTGCCCAAGGCTGCCTGGCCATTGAGCAGTGACAGCAGAAGCAACCCCAGGTCACAGGAGGCCGGGGTCATGACCTTCCTGTGCACTCCAGACAAGCACTTTCTGACAACTCTACTACACCACATTGCTTTCTTTTGTGAACCAAAATTTGCATACGTGGGTTTCTGTGAAACTGAATCTGTATCTAATGAAATCCTCCTGATAGGCTCCTCAGAAAAATAATACTTATTTTTATGATTGTGGCAGACATCCCAAACACTGTTACTAGGGCCCCTAAAGAATAGAATCCCTCTAATTCCACTTCAGAAATGATAACGCTGTCGTTCCTTCATAAACAGTGAAACACACCCACTAGATACGAGTTTGATTCATCGTGAAAACAGAAACAAGGAGCGTCTTGGGCTCAGGAGGATAAACTTAAATGACAAAAAGCTCCAGATCTGAATGCTGAGTGTCTTTTACTGGTGAAAGCGGATGTTTAGTAGGTGCTTTCTAAGGACCAAGGCAGTGCTCAGCACTCCGCACGCATTTCACGGCAGCACTCTGACAATGGACTTCGTGGGTGATTTTAGAACTTGCTCCGCCTGCCCCACAGGACACACTGGGATACAGCACTGGGCACAGACCTAGAGTCTGAGGTTCCAGGTCTGTGCTTCTCAGGCACTTACTAAATCTCTCCGAAAACTGGCTACTTCACTTACCAAATAGGACAAGAAAACCTACCTCACAGATTAGCAGCAGACAATAAATAGCATGTGTGTAACATAATGCCATAGACACAAGAAAGGACTCCATTTGGCACCGTTGTTATTGAGCACAATAATTACTGCTTTCACACTGTGCGCTTTCATCTATTGTACCATAGTTTACTTACTTCAACCTCAAAAAATATATCTGAGAAGAATCTCATAAAAATATCCTTTATGACACATCTATTTGGGACACAGAGGTCTCCAGAAATTTACCAAGGGGGGCAGCTTTGCTAGTAGTTAATAAGGGTTCAGACAGCTTCTACAGGGGCAGGTCAAATACAAAATAAATATGATCTCTAAAGCAGCTGTAGAAGAAAAGAGGATGAAATATAATGGCAAATCCATAATGAAACAGGCAGCATTGGCCAATCCATCAATCGATAAGCTGGCAGACGAGAAGGATAAATACTCTCATTATGACTGCAGAATGCCCTCCTTAGTTCTATGTGAAATCTATGGTGCACATTTGCCCCACCATTTAGAGGCTCCTTTGTCAGATTTGACACAGAGCATTTCCCAGATTTCGAGGTTTTGCTCTGCTGGGAACATTTTGTAGGCAGCAGTGTCGCAGTGCAGTTAGAGTTAGCATCCCTGATTGATGGCAAGGAGCGAAGGGCACGTAGGAGCCATATATTTATTTCTATGGTAAGTTCAGTGCCCAGCCAGGGATGGACAGAGTAGAGGGGCAGGAACTAGTGACTGAGCGATTTCACACTGACTCTATATCCACGATCATTTCCCCTCCTCCTCACACTGACTCCTTTGCTGCCAGAAAGAGTGGTTAAATGGGACCAAACTGGGAGATGCTAAATTCACATATTCCCAAATTGACTTGCTGGGAGATGCTCAGCAAGTAAAATGCATGGATGCTTTTGAAGAAAGTCAAGGAGAACAGAGTGGCATGTTCATCGCACTGGGGGAAACCAGTCTGACTAGGGCAGAGGGAACTTTTTAGGATGTGAGATACAAAGCTGAATTAATTTTGAGGATCAGATAATGACAAAACTTCAAAGTTAAATATATAGCCAGGCACCATGCTTTTTAATATATTATCTCGCTTAAGTTTATTTCATCTACACAGCTTTCCTGTGAAGCAAATGTTCTTCCCCTCTCTCACAGATGAAAAAAATGACACTCAGGTTGAATGACTTGCCCAAGATCATACTTTTAAGCGCCAAAGCACAAGCCATTTTTACTCTGAATCTAGTCTCCGGGTGCAGCAGGCATTGCAGTGCTTTGGAAGGTTTTCCAAATTGCCAACTTGAATGCCTTATCACTGCATGATCCATGGCACTAAAAGTAGCCCAAAACACCATGCACTTCTCAGAGTTACAAAATGTACCAACAGTTTAAATCACATCACCATTTCCTGACCCCACACTTACCAGATGGTGGAGCTGTAGGTGAACAGCAGTAATGTATCTCAGGGAGGAACACCTGGGCCTTTTCACACTGCAATCCCCTTTGGGCATCTTGCCCATCTCTTATACCATGCTGATCTCCTACCCATACACCATGTGGTTGGAACTCCTAGCATCCTCTCATCTCTCTGATCTTGTCATATATTTCTTGAGTACCTCACATAATACATCACTTAACACACATCAATTCAAAGTTATCCCAATGGAATAGACCAAATGTAACAGGGAGCCAAAATATAACTGGCTCTGACAGAGGGATAGAAAATGGGGACATCTATAATAAGTGTCAACATTAAAAATAAAGAAAATAAAATTTGACTGCCGACAGTGAGAATGATCAATGAACTGAAAACAAAGACTAGAAAGACTTGGGAAAAATCCTCACTTCCTAGTAAAATTAGACCCACGCTACCCATAAGTGTCTGCCATAATTAAAAAGCTACAAAATGGTTTTGTCTAAAGAGCAACAGCCTGCAGTTCTTGAACCATTAAGATTAGACAAGGCCCTTGACGTGATGGACTACAGATTGATGTGCTCAACTACAGATATGGAAGAATCAGTCTCCCAGTGCTCTGCGTAAGAGCTGCCTGTGGCCCGTTCAGCCAAAGGTGTTGCTTAAACTTGAGTAAACAACTTTTGGCTGGGGATGACACCACTGTAATCTTTAGAAAGATAAAAGAGAAATTATAAATCATACGTAATGATGTTTGTAGGAAGCAAAAAAAGAGGTAAAAGATTTCCTTAATCGATTAATATATATTAACTTGCCACATTTAGATGGAATTCGGTGAGTAGAAAAGTCTTAACCTTACCTAGAAGGAGTGAACTAAACCAGTGGTTCCCAAAGGGCTGTCCCAGGCCAGCAGCATCTACATCATGTGAGAACCTGTTGAAAATGCGAATTCTCAAGCCCTCTCCAGGCCTTAAATAGAAACAGGTGACAGAGCCTGACAATCTGTGTTTAACAGGCCTTCCAGGTGATTCTAACGACTATTGAACAGGACAACTTCAATGCCCCTCTTGAATCTTAACTAAGGTACAACAGAACCTAAAGTACACAGAAAACAGGAAAAGTAAATTTATCACTAGGACAAAATAGCAAATGATTAAGCCCTTCTACCAGTTTTGTCCTCTTTGGCAACTTACATATCCACATTTCTTCCTTCAGTTTCCTCATCTCTAAAATGGAAATAACAATACCATCTGGTTCACTAGCATATTGTGAGGACTAAACAAAATAATGCTTGTATTAATAAAATGTGCCTGTCATAATTGTGAGCATTCAGACATATTTGCTATTATTATTAAAAGTTCAAATTAATACAGAAACAAAACATACAAACCTCAAGAAAATGTCCACAGAGATGATCAAGTTTAAGCAAACCAAATGTAAATAAGAAAAGTTTACCCATCAGGAGAAAAATCAGCCAAATATAAATTAAGAAGAAGAGCAAACCAAATATAAATGAGAAATCTTACAAACTGAGGGATGGGGGAAATTCCCAGTTGTGAAGTAACAGCAGGGGAGGTAGTTAACGAGCTCTGATGACCATTCCACCTGTCTAGCTCCCATTGTGAGGAGGAAAAAGTAACTGTGACTTGTCCTTAGAGCAACTCTTTCCGGGCAACTCTTGTTCTCTTAACCTGGAAAATCAAGACCAAGGAGAAGAGGATGAGAAACAATATCCCACAGCAATACTCTCTTGGTTCGAAAACGGAACCACATCCATTTAAAATCCAAATATTTTTGACAAAAGAAAAATTTTCCAACAGCAGCCTTGGTTGCCAGTGAAAAACATAAAATAAGCCCTAACCAACATACAAAGATTAATCTCTCTTGATTGTTTTTAAAATCAAGTTTCAGAGGAAAGTGTGTAACCCCACAACCAACTGAAGAAAAATAAAAAGTCCATAGGGAAATTTCAAAAAATAATTCAAGGTTTAAAAGTCAAATTATGGCAGAGGCAGGCTGAGGGTTGATTTTGACGAAGCAAGACACTGAACAATTCTTGGTTCATTTCAAAAATCAATCTATAACTGGCTGACAACGTGGAAGAGTATAAAGGAGTCTTTTGTAAGGAAGGACTTCCAACTCACTGACTTCATTCAACCACAGCCTCCCTTGATCAATCTGTCACCTTCCTTCCAGCGCAATGGAAATGGTTTTCACCTCATCCATTTTTCCCTGTGGCGCTTTACTCTTGAGCACATTGTGAGCATGTCAGCTGGAGATGTAGAGATCAACCTTTACAGTGCACGTCTAACTCAGCCTTTGCAAGCAGATGAAAGAAGAAACATGTATGTGTGGGGGGACTGACCTTGGCAGTCAGGCAAAGAGAAAACAGTCATCTCTATCCCACCATTTACCCCTCCTGCAGTGTCTTCCTGAGCCCTTTTACCCCAGACCTTGTCAAAGCATAGGCACATTTCATCCACTTGAAAAAAAAATAGTCTGTGTTATGGGGCAGAGAGAGATGTACTGTAGAGTTACTCTGAAGAATAGATGGTGCAGGATGTACGTTAATACCCCTAACCGACTATGTTGAGTTATCTATGAAGAAAGGTGCTTTCAAAGATGAGCCAGCATGAGAAACAGAAGAGATGAGTTCCACCTGCAGCTCTTGCTTTGCTACCTAAGAAAGTTCATTCCTGTGTCTGGGCTTATTTCTGCATCTTTAGAAGAGTAATCTGTATCAGTAGATTCCCAATCTAGTTACTTACCAGAAGACTTCTGACTATACTCCTCAGCACTGCCCTGGATCTCTTTCATCATGATCACAAGACAGGGGACCCAGTATATCTCTTTTCCAAAAATTTGGCTCTGAGATTGTCTGTGAATTGCTGGATGAGATGATTGCTAAAGACCATTTTTGTGGTATTTGTTGTGTGTCCAGCATTGACTTGTCCTCCAAATAAAAGCTGGAGAAATGGCTTTTAGCCCCCAAAAAAGCTGCAAACGAAAAGGGAAAGCAGTACTCCTCAATTGTTCTGATGATCTATTGTTGTGTAACAAACCACCCCAAAACTTAATAGCTGAAATGGTAACGTTAACTTTTCTCAGGAAGCTGCAATTTAGGCAAAGTTTGGGGGAGACAACTCATTTCTCCTCTACTCACTGTATCTGGGCAGCTCAAGACTAGGGGCTGGAATCCCCTGAAGACTGGTTCACAAATGTCTGGTGGTTGACACTGGATGTCCGCGGGGATCTCAGCCAAGGGCTGCCAGCTGGACTTTCACACATGGCCTCTTCACGTGGCTGCTTAGAGCCTTCACAGCAAGGTGTCTGGGCTCTGAAGTCGAGGATCCAGAGAAAGAGAAAGCAGCAGGAGCAGGCAGCCTGGTCACTAGGGCACACAGCAGCTGGCACATCCATTTCATCTTATTCACAAGGGGGTCACAAAGTCCTGGCTCAAGGGGGATAGGAAATAGGCCCCACCTGTTTAGAAGAGAGGTTCTAGAAGAGTGTGGGGATTGGAAAATACAATCTGCCATACCAATGCATAGATGTATGAGGGAGAATTGTGGAGAACGGTAAGAAATTGAGCTGGGTAGGTCCAGTTGACAAGATTATAAAAGAACTTGAGAAACTGACAGAAGAGTTTAGATATGCTTAGATAGCCACTGAGGTGTTTTTGATCAAAGATTTCTTTAAGCAAAGACTCTTATTGAATTCCAAGCCAGTAAGAGACATATATTGTGAATCAAGGTAAGCTTTGTGAAGCACCTTAGGGAAAGTGTTTCTTTCATAGGTCTAAGGAACTCAGTTCTATTTCCTCTCTGTGACCTCTCACCATTTCTACAGCTCTGAATCGTAAAAGGACAATGAGAGCCCTTTGGGATATCTCCGATGTGTCAGACATTTGGGAGGCATTGTCTTATTTAAGAATAATCAGGTCAATAACATTATCCCCACTTTACAGATGCAGAGATTAAAGTTCAGAAATGTTAAAGAACTTACCCAAAGCCAAATAGCTTCGAGTCACAGGGCCATGGTATTTTTTAGAGCCATGATTGAAACCCGTCTGTCTGCCTGCAAAGCAAGGATGTTCCTCCATATGTCATGCTACGTGCCCTCCTTATTTTGAAGATTAAAATTATATAGCATTACATGTTTTATGCAGGAAGATAATGAGTAGCCCCTCTCTGCATCTATTTTAGTGTCAGGTAATGGAAAATAAAAGCAACAGAAAGATTCAAATAAAATTCTCTGTTTTGGGGCTTGAATTAGATGTTTTTGAGAGAAACTGGCAAGGTGGGGCCTCAGTCCCACAATACTACCGTCTGCAGTGAGTCCTCTCCCCGGCCACACACAGGGACACACCTAGGTGACTCAGGAAAGCATACTCTCTGAAGAACCGAGAGAAAACTACAATCAGGTGAAGAGAGTTTGTCAACTTTCTGGTCGTTAATCTTCTTTCTATCAGAAACAGGGTTCATATCTCAAATTTCTTTCTCCTTGAAGCTGCATATAGTGTTCTTATTCTGAGATTCAATCTGCAGCTCTGACTCCACCTCATCTCTGAGACAAGGGCAAATTAGAAGCTTGACAATGTTTGTTCTTAGAACTTTTATAGCAACTATTCACCCCAGACATCTAAAATGTCCTCTATTGATTGAAGAAAAAAAAAAGTTCACGATATACTCTTGCCAGTGGAATTTATATTATAATAAGAAACTCATTGTATAAGAAATAAATCTAACAATAGGTTTGCAGGCTTAGTTAGAGGCTGGGGACCAAGATCTCTGTGGGCTAGAGGGCAGTGATCAACACCTCCTCCAAATCCTTCATATATACATTAATGCACTAATTCATTTCAAGTCTGACCCAAACCACTTTTATATGTAATTCCTCAAGATGGGAGATTGCTAAGACAATGATAATATGATATCCCACTGTAAGGTTTTACATACTTTACACAGCACATCTACGGGCATAGCTCATTCAAGTTCACAAACAACATAGTGAAGTAGGTGTTATTATATTAGCATTATCTTACAGATGAGAAAACTGAAACACAAATTGTTGTTTAAGATCCCAGAGCAACTTCACAATGTTAGTGCCCCAATCTAGCTCTTCTCCCTGTAAGTCCACTACCAAAAGCCCCCCACACCCATTATGGGGTCTGCCTCTTATGTTTTCACCAGCAGCACAGCTAACTCACTCCCCACCCCCAGGAGGAAGATGCTTATGGCTGAGGCTGACCCAAGCACCATGGTAGAAGATGCTAAAGCTTTCCTTTAAGGAGTGCAATCGCAGATGTACAGTGCCAGAAACTCTTGCCCTCTGTAGCATTCTAATATAATATTGGTGTTTCTCCCAGGTATTCTGGGGCCCTAAAAATAGTTACAGAGGGCTATGTTGTTGATTCTACTCTACAATGAAGACCATGAAGAACTTCTCACCAAGAGAAAATATTGCCTGCAGGAGCATGAGGCTCAGAGCAGGTGTCACAAATATTCCCCAGCAGACCATTTGCCATGGATTTTCACTGGGTTCCACTAGGGCATCAGAGAAGCTTCCAACCTCCTGCTCCTGTATCTGCAACATGAGGGTATGGATGAGTACTGCCATCTCAGAAGTAAGAGTTCAAATGTCTACTGTGTGTGTCAACCTTTTGGGATAGGAACAGATGAATATGGAGCAGAGTGTAAGCTCCTGAAAAATGTAAAGGAAGTCCAGACTGGGGATCAGAACAAGGGTAAAGACAGAGACACAAGGAGAGCACTCTTGGAAGTGTTCAGAATCAAGACCAGTGGCAGAAAAAATGGGTTCTGCTTTATTCCTCATGCCTAGGCCCTTGGGCCCCTAGCCAACTGCTCAGGTTGGTTCCCTTTGCTGTGGCCAAATCTGGGTATACTGGCTGTCCTGGCATTTCATGGACTGTGTGACAAGGCTGATTTATGAGGAGAAGGAAAGCCATGTTTTCTCATTTGCATATGCTACCTTATGGAAATTTCCCTTAGACCTCATAACTCTCCCAGTGCTGGCATTTGGGTCATTTTCTTCTCCACTTGGCTTTGTTCAACAACAGCAAAATGTCTGGGCATTTGGCCACAGCAGAGGGACAGGCAATGCTTGACTGAGATAAAGTGCATTTGACCTGGCAGGTGCACCCAAAGCCCCAGAGGGCAGTGGGAGGTATGCTTTATCTAATTACCCACAGCATGCCGCTGGGGTAGAGTGGGGCACTGGCCCAAAACCAGAGAGAGAGGCCTCTGTCATTTCAGTACTGGCCCACCTTGGAGAAGGCAGGCCTAGGTTTAGAATACCACCCTCCAAACCTGGAAGCTTAGACACCAGAAAATCTGACTAAACCATCAGGAAGGTAAAAAAATATATAACCAGATATCCTTCCCAGGCATCCACAGGCACCTTGGATCCAGGGCTTACTGCCACCTCAGTCTGTGACCTTGGAGAAATCACTTGGCCTCACTCTTCCAATATGGCATGAATGCCTTCCTGAAGAGCTGCTCACCGAGAACCTAGAAGACTAAGAAACTGGACCCTTGGAATGAGAAAATTTTGGACAAAATATTTTATATCATCATTATAGTAAAATGTGTATACATATCCAATTATTTTTACATTCATGGCTAGGAGGGGTTTTTAAAAGAAGGGCCACATTTTGAAAGTTTCTTTGAAAAAATCTATAGTTTTATAAAAGCAGGAGAACTTCTTTTGTGTAAAATTGATGATAAACATCCACCTGATGAAGTGAGCTCACCTGCATGAGAAAAGCTTGTGTCTGTTCCATTCACCTCTGCATTTGAATGTCTGGTATGTAAGCGTGCTGGTTGAGGTTAGTTTAAAAGAACCAGTGAGGGAGAGGACCAAATTAGAGCTGTATGCATAGGTCTACGCTTCAAACAAAGCAGGCTTTTAATATGAATTTTTCTTTTCCTTTTGTTCTCCTTTTCTTTTCTTCCAATGTTGCCGAAAATAAAAAGCTTCTTATAGGTAGTCAGCAAACATTAAATATCTTTCAATAGTATTGAGTTCCTCAGCATATTTTTCTAATGTTTTCCACATCTGCCTCTCTAATCTTTATTTTATGACTAATTCATTTGTGTTTCATCCTTGGGGGAGGAGGGCAGACAAGTGAGAAAGAATGGCAGGATATATATATACACACACACACACACACACACTTTATATGTATATGTGTGTACATGAATACATATGTGTGTGTATATAGAGAGAGAGAGAATGAATGACTTCAATAGAAAGGAGAGTGTTACTAAGTTAAACAGGCTGCCAGAATTCTAGAAATATTTGTCCACATCGAACTTAGAATGAAAAACAAGTGCTAGTTAAAGACTACCTTAGAGAGCATTCAGTTCCATCCCTTTGTTCTACAGACTTGCAACTAAAGCTCAGACACTTTCTAAGGCCCTACAACTCATCAGAATGCAGCCACGGCCCTAGTCATCTTTGTTTCGCCTTCTAAGCCAGGATGAGTTCTGAGCCCGCTGCATTTGCTAATGCCAAAATCAGGAACGCTGATTTCAAAGAGCTTATATCACTGTACTCAAAAGGAATATTGGACAGAGATCCGATAGTACTTTTAGTGATTCTTGGGAAAAGCAGTCCATTTGGAATCAGCTTCTTTGAATGACAGGGCTGGCAAATGTCACCCAATATTGGCCTGACAAAAATTGAAAGGAGCCATGTGCCTTAGACTGGCTTCAGATTCTAATGTCAACTCTGCACTGATTTGCAGATGGAGTACAACAAAGACTACTGACACCTTTCAGTGCAGCCAACATACTTAAAGAGGACTTCAGAGTCATAAATTGAGTTCTCTAGTCCTGGCTCTGGTTTCAAAGGATTTAATAATGTAGACAAGGCCAATCACTGCTCCAGGCCCTCAGAGGTGGAAGAGACAGTTTATAAGTTGACTTCCACATGTAAGTGTCCATGATTCCATTACACAGCCAGTTACCCTGAAAAAAAAATCAAGCAGTCCACCCACGAAGAAAGTGCTGAAAATTTAGCTGTCACATTAGTTTAACTAAGTTTCTGTACACTCAACAAAACAATGTTTTATCAACAAAATATGCTCTCTATTGCAACTTCTGAGCCCTAACTAATATGTATCAAAAGAGAAATGATAATGGACTGTCTAATATCATAGAGGCCAAAAAGGATTTCAGAGCTATTATTTTAGGAGAAGAAAATTGACATGGATTTCTTTTTTATATTCTAGGCCACATTTTCTATGAGTTCAGAAAAAGGCTTTTACATGGGCAATTGTGATATTTAATATCCTTAATCTTCTATGTACATCAAAGCCTTTTTTCTCCTTACAAGTTAGGTGCAGTCTCTGAGCTCCTATTTATTTGTCTACACCACTAGATATCGAAGAGTTTTAACCTAAACTACACTAAGTGAAGGCCAGATATAATCTTAACAGAAGTACACAAATAGTTAAGTGGAAACCTCGGGAAAACTCTGTTAGAATACCTTGGTACCAGCTCCTCTGGTTGCCCTCAACTCTACCCATTTCCTGCTTCTGCCTCACACTGGGAAACAACCTAAATTGCCGAGATCTAAAATACCAACAAGTAAGTGTAACTATAATCAACTGTGTTTATTAATGATTTCTTCAAGACCATATCACAGTCCAATAAACATGGAGTCGTTCAGTGTGGTTGTTCTAAAAGCAGCTAATAGCAGGATGTAATTTGAAGCAGCCTCAGCTCACTTACAAAACCCTTGCTCTGTTAATTGTGATTTCACACCCCACTAAACAGCACAGCCTGGAGCTAACGTTTATGCTAGGAAACACTTAGCATTTGTATTTGGTCCTCTCCACTGTTGTTTTTCCTGTCTCCCTGTGGTTAATTTTTCCTCTTTCAAAAGCTCAGTAGACTGGAGTACTTGCCTTCCTCAGGGAAAGGCTCTTCCTTTTTTCCCCTCACCTGGCAGGATACACCTATTATTTTGCTTTTTGCTTTTGTTTTAACCTTTCACTTTTTCACCATTGTTCTCAGAGCAGCAGCTTGTGGCCAACACACACTTTATGTTTCCTGCAGCTGGCTGCTATCTATCCCTGTGATTAAACAATAGAATACCTTTTTCTACCTTGGCTAACTCATGCCAGTATCCCCGACTCTTCTCTAACTAATTGTCCCCTCAGGAAGGGACAACATTGTCTAATGGAAGGAAAATATCAGCAAGAATTCCAAATTATTTGGGGGAAAGTAACAGAAAAAAATAGTGTGTTACATTCACAGATGTTCCCAAATAGGTACTACATGCAGACTAGATTTCATCCAAGGTGAGAGCCCTTAACTAGGTTTTAAAGCAAGGCCCAATATAAGGATCACCCTATCTCATGGTACTCTCATTTTTCATATGAAAATGGAGAGCATCAAGGGTCAGGCTGGATGATATCTAAGGCTTTCCTACTAACACATTTTATAATCTATAAATATTCAGATTTTAAAAACAAGAACACATTTAATTGTGATGCAGAGAATAGTGGCTATATGGAGAAAGGGGCAGTGAAACTAGTATTTTAAGAGGTGTACTGTGGCGCTGGATGCGTAGCTCAGTTGGAGCATTGTCCTGTATACCAGAAGGTTGTGGGTTCAGTTCTCAATCAGGGCACGTACCTAGGTTGCAGTTCCATCCCCAGCCAGGGTGCATACAGGAGGCAACTGATCAATGTTTCTCTCTCACATTGATGTTTCTCTCTCTCCCTTTCTCTCTCTCTCTCTAAAAATCAATAAGCATATCCTTGGGAGAGAAAAACAAAAGAGGTGTACTGTGAAAATTTTCATAGAATTAGGTTACTGTTCTATTCTTCATTGGTTGTCATAAAACCAACTCCTCCTCCCCCAACTCTTATCTTCTCCTTTTAGCACATACATGTCAAAGATACTGTCATTGTTCTTGGCATCCCAGATGTGAAGCCTCCACAGCTCTAATAAAACACATTCCAGAAGAGTACTAGAGGGCAACTGTTTAAGATGTGTTTCGATCAACACACATACACCATTTAACATACTCAGATGCTAATGTTCTAGCAAGGGATTTCATGTGAAGTCCATGCAACATCATAAGGAAATCCATATGCTCATTTTCTGCAGTTTTAACTAAAATATGAGGTGATATTTCTCAACCAAAAAAAAAATCAGAGCTCATTTTCTATTTTTTACTATGACTACAAGTTTTCTACCTAATGAAGAAAAAATGTTTTAAAACAAAATCTGCTTTCCCTTGGTTATTCAGTTTTCCTCTGGGTGTCATATGAAATGCCATCCTTCGGGTAACATCTGCGTGTCCCTCCACAGGCTTTATAAAGTGGCAGCTCTCCCGTCGTGAAATGGGTCACTAGTAGGCTGTGGAGGGGGATGCTTGGCTAGTTCCACATCCACACTACTGAGCTCATTTTGCCTACAATTTCACAGGAATTGCAGTTCAGGGCTTTCGAAATTCCCCAAGGTTATTACTCCATATGTAGGCTAAACAGCAAGGTGTAAATGTCTTGTGCTAAGCTAGTGAAAGAAACATCTGGACAGTGGATGGAGTTGACTCCAAAGACAGTCCTGATGAGAAGGCTAATGGATGTCAGGTGTGGAAACAAATGCTTGTTCGAAGGTCCCCTCCCTAGTTAGAATCATTTCCAAGTGTCATGGCCTAGGAAAGGGTCTCCTGAAACTAAACTGGAATGTGTATAGACCTGAGACAAAATATTTTTGAGGCAATAATATGTTAGGGACTTAAGTGAAGGTAACACAAATGTGTTCAAGGGAAGTGAAGCACTACAAAGACAAGCCACTGAAGGTGACCTACATGTCATGCTCTGCTTATCTCCCTTTCAGAGTCCTCTGGGAGGTACAGACACAATTCCCAAAGGCAGGGAGTCATAAAAGAAAGGCCAAAAAACTGGGAATCAGACACCTGCTCCGCTACTCAGTAACTGAAAAGTCCTGAGTGAGTAGTAACGAACTATAGAAATGATCCCTGAAAATATAGTCTTTGAGTAGACCTAAACCGGTTTTACTCATCAATTTATAACAGAAATCTGGGGAGGAGTAAGTGAGCACATGTAAACCCAATTGCATGTGAATTTAAAAATGTTAATTTTTTTTCATTCAGGAATAAAGGATCTAGTGAAAAGGAAAACTAGGGTTTACTACAAACTGTGAAACAAAGAATAAATATTTATTTAGTCCACTGATATTTTTCACATACTTGCTATGTGGTACTTAGCAACACATTATCCATCACCAGACAAAATCATAGTAATCTACACAGATCTGCTGGAATTCACAAGTGTAGCTACGATAGTGAGTTTGCTCAAAGCTTGTCAGATATGTGTACCACAGTTCATTTTGTCACCAATGGCATGCTTTGCAACACAGACTGTGACCAAACATATAGCACAAGTTTTCTCTAAAATAATACACATTGGACAAACCTAATAATACCTAATAATGTAGACTTTACTAGTTCACTGAGTGAATCAACTGGATTAATTTGTTAGGACTTAGAAAACAAATACACTGAGTTCAGAATGAAAAGAGAGCTTTGGTAGTGTGGCTTAGTTTGTTAGACATCGTTCCTCAAACTGAAAGGTTGCAGGTTCAATTCCCGGTCAGGGCATGTGGAAGAGACAACTGATTATGTTTTTCTTTCACATCGATGATAATTTCCCTCTCTATCTTGCTCCCTTCCCCTCTCTCTAGAATCAATTAAAGAAAAACAAAAGAATAAAGACAGCTCTGGCTGGGAAGTTCAAGTGGTTGGAATGTTGTTCTATGCACCAAAGTATTGTGGGTGCCATTCCCAGCCAGGGATCCTGTGAAAGGCAGATGGTTGATTGATTTTTATCTTATATCAATGTTTTTTTTCCTCTCGCTCCCTTTCTCTCTAAAATCAATAAACATATCCTTACCTGAGGATAAAACAAAAGAATGAAAAAAGAAAGCATAGGATATTATCTTTGTGTTTCCTAGGAGCTAAGGAAAATGGGCTGTAAAGAAACAGAGGAAAAAAGTAAATGGATAGAATGATTGAAACTGGTGATGCTAAGACTAAATTTAAAGTGACAAGAGATATTTGAATCTGCTCAAGTGATCACAGGTGAATAGTACAAGGTCAGAGCAAGATCTTGAACAGACTGAGTGGGGAGAAGAAAAGGTATGTGGAGTCCAAAGAAAAGAGGGCTGAAGTGTCAGAAAAAAGATCCAACAGATGCAACAGAGAAAAGAATGCCAAATGAGATCGAAACAACAACCAGGACTTGACATGACAAAAGCTTGATTGTAGAAAAAAAAATGTGTACCTAAAAGATTAGAAAAGATTAGAAAAGGAAGGATAATTAAAATCAACTTTCTATACAATGGCGTGTGGCCTTTTTCCATGAGAGTCAGTTGTAACCAGAAATAGGGAGCATAAGGCAGATAATCGAAGCAGATGCCTGGGATGTACTCTCAGGACTGCTACCTACTGACATTTTGATCTTAGGCCTGATAGTTGATCTCTGTGGGCACCTGTTTCTCAGTTATCTAAATTGGCACCAGGCATCCCAAAGGGCAGAACGGTGGCACTCAGAGATTAAGCACATCTGGAAAGAGCAGTGGCATCTGTAGCTGTTGGAGCTCTGCCTGATGGGTTGCCTGTCCTACCCTAACACAGTGATCCTTCCCAACCTGTGTGGTAGAAGCAAACAATTGTGACAATGAGAGAGAAAACTTTGGTCTTCATCAGGTTTATCACAAAATAAATTTCATATTTAGCTTTTGATAATTAACATGGTCCCAAAAAACCTTTTTTTTTTTAACTGTATTTAGCAGGGATGCTGTCCCACTCATCCTTATATGCTTAGAACCTGTCAGAGGGCCTGGCACATAATAGATACTATAGTGATTTTTTCAAAGTGATCAAACAGAATTTCTTGAATGCTGGAACATAATAAAGACAAAGATTCATTCCATTCACTTTTCAGAAGGCGACCTGTGGAAGCAGCGGTGGTCACTTGGGAATGGGCCTGGAGCTCAGCTTCTGTGGGCAGAGCTTGCTTATCACCTTTCTATTCTTATCAAGCTTGACCTGTCAGGTCACAGGTGCTGGTGGTCAGACCTACCGTGACTGGTGCATTTGTCATTGACCTCAGATTCCTGGCTTCTGCTTAGACACAGGAAGGCAAACAAAGGGGCTGGCTTCCCATTATAATGAGAAGAAGGCCCCTGCATGGCCGAAACCAGTTTTACACCAGGGCCTCTTACCAGACGTTAAGGGAATTTCTCATCAGGGTTAGTGTCCCCAGTAAGTCCACAGCTGCAAGTTTATGTCAATACCCCTGTGGCCAATTTGTCATCTAAAGCCATTTTTAAAAAACACACAGCCGCCTGCTAGCCATCCTATTTCACTTTAGCCCGGATTTTTCATTTTAAATTTCCATTGACGTGTAATATACATAATTATGCAGCTTGTTGAATTTTCACAAGCTGAAATTTCCCCCATGAAACAAGAATCCAGATCAATAAGCAGAACATTCTCAGTACTCACGAAGGATGCTTCCTCCCAGTCACTAACTCCCCACATCCACAGCCCGAAATCTGCCCTGACTTCCAGCACCATGCGTTACTTTTGCTTGGTTTTGGCCTTTATAGAAGCAGCTTGGTACAGTACGCACTCCTTTGTGCCTGCCATCTCCCTTTGTTGCCTGGGGAAATGGGCTTTTGTGTAACATCAGAGTGCCATAATTTCATGCTGATAACTTGGGTGTAACACAAAGGAAGGAGAGCACACCTTGAAGCTGTGTTATATGAGAGTTTTGTTATTCTTGGTCTTTTTAGAAACATAGATAAACTCAGAACCAGTATAAAGGTTCAAGCTGTACCAGAGACATGTTAGTCCTGCTCTTTGAAAATCTGTGTTTCAAGTTATAGCTGTAAGCTAGGAGTTTCCCACACTTGAGTGTGCCCCGAGACAGAGGGACCAGCTTCCCCTGAAACACACACAGGCACTGGGTAAGAGGGCAGAGGGCAGCCCTGAGTTGTTGGCACAGGCCCAGTAGTTGCTGTGGAATTTAAAGACTAATAATTGTTGTAGCCATGAGGGTCCAAACCCCTGTAACTGAGACCCCTGTTGCCTTGGGATAATAAAAATAAGACAGTTTGGCTGGCCGTGTCTTAGAAAATATTCTGCTCTTAGCAGAGGAGTCAGTTAATGTCCTGTCCAGACAGACTCAGAACAAGAGGTACCCAGCCCCCTCCCATTAAAACTCAGTATGACAGGAGAGGATCAAGGGAATAAGGATGAAAACATGTTTTGCTAGAGAAACAGAGTAAATCAATTTGCTGTGAGCACCTTGCATCTTTTTCTTGAGTGATCACTTTCCATCTTCTCTTGGCATTTTATGGCCTTTAGTACCCATAAACACCAGAATTTACTGAACATCTCAGACGTTAGGCCCTACTTTGCATCATTCAGACAACAAGCAATTCCCCAAGATCACATAGCTCCTAAAAATCAGACAGGAAAAAGGCAGGATGCTATGCTGGATGATTAGCACTGGGTTGTTCCGTTCACTCAATCAGGAATAGACGAGGGAGGAACAACAGTGCTTTCAGACTCTAGGTGATCATAGGAAGAGTCCAGAATATCCCTCAATGTCATTGGAGCCACTATCAAATTATCCTCACTATCAAGAGTTCTATTAGCAGCTAACAGTTATTGAGCTACTGTTATATATTAATCATTTCATTTAATCCTAAAAACAGCCCCATGAGATAGGTATTAATATTGTCTCCATTTTACATATACATGAAACCGTGGCACAGAGAGGTGACCATATGCCAAGGTCAGGAAATAGATTCAAACGTTTGTTTGGCCACAGAGCCCACATTGTAAAACAGTGACTTTCAAACTTTTTTTTTACCATGATGCAATCAGAAATTATTTCACCTTGTAACCCAAAACATACAATTATACATACACAAATGCACCCCAAAATGTTTTAGAAAATAATATTCAGCTTTACTACATACATGCCTTAGATCAGTGTTTTGATATTTTCTATTATATTTTAACTCTTCTATTTCCTTTTAAGTTGCATATTACACATCACTAATGTATTTCATGACACACGAATAGCTTGTGATCTGCAGACAGAAAAACACTGGTCAAAACATCAGGCAATATTGCCTTCCCAGGCTCTTCCAATTTGAATCTCAAGGAATCGATTTTAGGACCACACTGTTAAGTTTTCCACCAGTGGTATGTTGGTCAATGTTTAACAACTAGATCTCCAGGACTTGTGAGGGGAATGGTTATTAATGTTTGTTGATTCCTGCAATATAAATACTCCCACTGTGGCCAATTTGAAGCTATCAATGTGACACCATTAAACAGACTTGGGAAGAAATATGTACAAATGGCTCTTGAGAGCTTAAACCAGCTAACTAAAGTACACCAATAATTTTCCCTCAAACTTTAACAAAACAGAACTAAAAATAATATTTTAAAGTCATGTCAATGACCAGAAGAGCCAGAGATATCTTGTCAATGGGATTTACTTGCCTATTTGATGGCAATTATTTTAAGCCCACAGTCTCACAGTATCCGATATATACAAGTTGTTTCTATTTGAGTATGGGTTCATGGCTGCCGTAACTTGAAGAATATCAAATAGGCCAGGGCACTGCATTGTCTGCACACTGGGGCATATAAAACTTCGTGATTAAAAATGTCTCTTCCTTCTTAAGCCAATGTTTTGACCTATTTAAAAATTTAACCACCCCTAAATGGATAACAAATTAATTTACATTAATGTGTTAAAATACCGGTGGCTTAATATAACAGATGATTTTATTTGTGAGAAGACAATGGAGAAAATAGGAATCTGGTAAGAGAACGAAGGAAGAGATGACTTTGGAGTAGTTGCACTTCTGGGAAAAATCATCGTAAATAGGGTGACACAATGGGAACCATCATGAATCCTGAGGCCATCTGAGATTCAGGACAGTATCAGGCACCTGTGGAAGGGCATACTAGGTAAGGAAAAAGTTAAAGAATTAAGTAAAATAATCTAGGTAGAACATTAACCATAATTTCTGTCACTGAGTAGATGTTCAATAAATTTTAGTATCTTTAAAGAAAAGGGATGGAAAAAGAAGAGAGGTTCTATTCAGGCATCACTTATTGAAAAGTGATATAAAACAGATTTCAAATTGACTTAGGCAAAAAGGAGGAATTTATCATCTCACATAACTGGGAAATTTTAACTGAATTAAATAGCATGTATAATATTGTCTGTGTCCCACAGCCATTCAAGGCCAGGAAGGTTCACATGACATTCGGGCAGACAGAAGAAAATTGGCTGAGCCATCGGGCTATCTGACATGCCTTTATTCCAGGGTGGGCCAATCCAGGGGCACACAAGCCGTGAGTCACAGCAGAAAGTCCCAACTCTCTTATATACTAAGTGCACACAAAGCCAGTTGGGTGCCAACATAGCCTATCACTGGTTGTATAACAGACCTTGATTCTGCGCATGCGGGCCCTTAAGCACAGTTATAGAAACACTGCTAAATTCCAGTTGCCCAGATATCCAGATGAGGAAGCCTCGCTGACTCCATTTTCCCTACCATCAGGTTTCACTATTTCTCCCTGATATACATCAAACAGGCTCTTGCCTCAGGGTGGTAAGATAGCTGCCAGCAGCTCTAGACTTACATCCATTTTTCTCAGTCACTCTAACAGAAAGAGGATGCTTTTCTCCTGGTGGTTCTAAAAAATGTTCTCAGGTTAACCCTGATTGGCAATGATTGGGTCACAGGCTCACCCTGGAACCAATTGCTGTGGCCAGGCACACATCGCACTCTGGTTAGTCATGTGTGTCACAAGCCACTTAACAAGCCAGGAATGGACTCACTTCACCTTATGCACGAATGTGTTGGTTCCCAATGGGAAATTGTAACATGGTTTCCAAAACACTTAGAAAAGGATGCTAATCAGTCAAACTACCAGGGAAAATCCAGGCTAATGGTTATGCCCACTATTTCTGTGCAGGTTTCTGCCCCACAAATCATAACCACTTCAAAACCTAAGAACTCTGCTCTCTGCCAGTGAGGGCCACTGGACTCCTACTGCCTCACGGGAGAGAAGCGCCTCCCTGCAGGAGGATGGGGCATGCATAGAGTGACCACGCAGATTCCCTCATGTGTTTCTTTGTCTCAAGGATCACAGTTTGCCTTTTATATTTTGTCCAGTTTCATAGCTATTTTCAGGAGGAGGGCAAGTCTAATACCAGTTACTGTGACACAGCCAGAAGCAGAAGCTGGCTATAGATATTTGAAGGACTTCATTTAGCACTTAGGCAAGGATGATGCTGTTTCAAATATTTTACCATTCACATACTGAGGAAAACTAGAGAGATGGGGATGATATTTTAGCAGAAATACTGTGTATGTTCTGTTTTGTAAGACTTGACTGGTCAATAATGATAAAAGGCTTCTTAAATCCAAATTCTATATTTACTTCCCAATACTACCGTGGACAATTTTTCTCTCTCTCTTTCTCTTTGGC
Source organism: Macrotus californicus (assembly GCA_007922815.1). Taxonomy (NCBI): domain Eukaryota; kingdom Metazoa; phylum Chordata; class Mammalia; order Chiroptera; family Phyllostomidae; genus Macrotus; species Macrotus californicus. Next base: position 43,666 of record VMDR010006265.1, read on the forward strand.
AATATATAATGTAATTCCTCCTCGCCAGAAAGCAGTAAGAGTTAATTCATTGTGCAAAATAGTTTGACATTATTCAAGAGAATGGACTATAAAAACACAGGACATTACATATTAATAATAGCCACTTAATGGATCATATTGCCAACAGGTAAAAATGTCCCCCTGTAAACAGTATTCTTCCATTTTTTCCCATTACAATTTTGTCCAGAACTATAGAGAAAGCTTTGGACAAACCCAGTTTCCGTACTCTCTGTTCATGCTGACAAACCTGTAACTTCTACTAGACTTGGCAGCTTCTAAGAGGAAAAGGACAAAGGTAGACTGCAGGGAGTTTGGGGAGGCTCCAATTCCAAAGCTTTGTAATGAGGTTAGGAAACTTGAGGATGAAAAAACAGCTGAGATGGCAACACACACACACACACACACACTCACACACACTCCTACACACACACCCAGGAAAATACTGTGCACGTTGGCATTTAGAAAATAACAAGTTACTTTGGAGGGCAGTGACCAAGTTAATATTACTGATTAAAAGTAAATTACTAGCAATTGCCCTAAGGACCAAAGTTTAGCACAATTGTAAATCTGTTTGCCTCCCTCATAAAAACACTTTCCTCTAAATTCAGAAGATAAAGGAAATGGGAGATATGACTTTGAGTGTGTGGTGCGGGGGTGGGGTTCGAAGGCAGAATAGTGAAGGGAGCATTTTTCCCCTCGGCTTCCTCACCATCCCCTTCTGGTTTCATCATCAAAACTGGCAGTGCCCCTTCTTCAGTGTAGCCTCCTCCTCAATGCAGTCAGCAACGTAGGGTTCCTGGGCTTCTTTCGTCTTCTCTATGAATAAAATAGGCTACCAGAAAGGGTCTGATCAATGCATTTCCACACCTTGAACTAATTTTTTGGTTATTTGAAGTTTTATATACATTGCAGGATTTCAAACTAGAAAAATTTGGGAGAATGCAGAACTCTCTTTCCTAACTTCAAATCTTAACCCAGAAGCTTGGCCTTCACTCTTGCACTTCGTTGTTCATGCTTCCAAAGAACCTGGCCTGCTGTTTGGCAGGTAGCTTTCCATTCATCCTAATCTCTCTCAGATGTTCTAATCTTTCTAATTTCTCCAAGTGCTCTCAATTTTTCCAGTTTTACTTTATATTTTTTTCTCAAAAGTCATCAAAGATCAGAGGTATTGGGGCTGAATTTCTCTCGTGCCAAAGAATCTTGACCTATTACAACATTTTTTCAAATGGATCTTTTCAGCGATCTTTATTTTTCAAATGGAATTTCCAAATTATTTTTTTCAAAACCCTGTCTAGTCTCTAAAAAACTTTCATGCTACTTGGAATTTATCATGTAATCAAGACTTGATAACTATATGTGAGTCCCTGTGGAAAACTCATCAGTGACTAAGGCATTGTCCTTGATATCCATTAGCTTACAGTCTAATGGAGAAGAAAGAACCGTTTCATTATTATTTTCAACTTTAAAAAAGCTATGCAAATAAGCATAAAACAAAATATGATCATCATGATAAACATAAAACAAACTACGGGAGAATTCAGCAAATGAAAGAGGCCCCTTACAGCTGGAACGTGGAAGGCTATAAAGGAGTAGAAATTTTAAGTTAGATCTCATAAAAATGATTGTATTTGAGATAGTCAGCTACTCATAATAATTTATTAATAACTCCTGAGAAAAAATACCTTTGTTCCTAGCAAGAGTGAAGGACTTGAAATTGGGCAATGATGACGTTCTGCTATTAGTAATGCCAGCATAGCCATAGCCTCTGTTTACCCACTGAGAAAGGCAGGCTAAGAACAAGGGCCACATCTTTTTTTGCCTATAATCCTGGCAGCTGAAAAATGTGTAATCAAATTTATAGTCAAATTGCATATGCTAGTACTAACCCTAACTTTTCTTCAGTACAGCTGGGTGGGCAGGCTTTGCGTGCAGGCTCAGAAGCCCTTCTGTAACTTAAGGATTTATTTGTAGGCAAGAATGAGCAAGGTTTCTGGCATTTTATCTCCTCGGGATAAACTACTTATTCCTTGAGTCAAACTGGATTTTACTTCCAACAATCAGTCCCTGTGCAAAGTCAAGAGACAAAGGAAAATACATATTAGCATATGCAGAGTATAAAAATGCTTCCTGCCCACATATTCCAGGGGTTATATTCACAGCAAACCTCTGAGATTCCATTAATGCATGGATTAATAAAACATGGGTGAGCAGGTAGCCTATGGAGAGGGCTACACATGCTTGTTTATAGTTAACACATCACTCATCATCCCTCCTGGAATGAAGAACTTTGACTGCAGAGCTGAAATTCTCTGGCTGCATATGAATGTGGCTGCAGTGGGGAGCCTGTTTATCTGGGGAATGTGCTGCTGGCTGATTTATAATGAAAGGAACCTGAAGAGAAGTAGTTGGTGCCTTTTCCTACAATCTGATAAGCTGTTACACAGAGATAAACAGTTGCATTGAATTAAGCATGTTTGTCTATTTGTCACTGTTAAATTTTAATTTTCCTGTTCTTTTAGTTTCTTAAGGCTTCATTTGAAATAATGCTAAGCGTTTTTAAATTATGCTTGTCCCTACAGTCTTAATCATTATAAATTCTGCTTTAAGGAAAAGGTAAATAAGAAAATATTAAGACACTGTATTTAAATACTACTCTAATTGATTTTTAATTTGTAATTCTCTAAGACTATATTAAATATTTCTTAAAGATGCCCCCTGACAGGGGACTTAAAGGAAAAATATTTTACATGATATTTTTGCCAGTCAACTTGTTTTTAAGATCCGTGTATCTAA
>VMDR010006266.1:0-46492 GCA_007922815.1 Macrotus californicus
AGAAGGCCAGGCACGTACTAAATGTTCAGTTTTTATCATCTCAAACACAAACCTAAAATTTCCCTTCTAATTGCCTAATTGTCATAAGACAACTTACTTACTAGGTAAGGAATGAATGGTTTTCTTCAAAGAGGCCTATTTCCTAATAATGGCAGCAGACATCTCTGGGCTGCCCATGCTAAATAGTGTCCATGCCTAAACCCCTCTGTGACTCGTAAATTATATGTAATAGCATTTTTCTCTGGGTTAATTCTTTACTAAGAAATAAAATGCTCAAAATGGCTCTTTTATTTCGATGTATGCATGTACATGCCAGTTGTATAAAGGTCTGTTCAGTGCATTTGTAAGCTAAATTTTGTATAAACAAATTCCAAAAGCTACATACAGCTAAAGGCAGTTGTAGATTATAATGGAAACATGAAACTTTACCACAGAAAATGGCACATATTTTGTCGGGGCCAATGAATTCATTCTGAGATTTAACTATGGAATTATGGACATTTCATGCAAAAAAATTTTAATAAACTTTGTCAATTAACACTTGCAATTTCTCCAAAAAAATTGAAAATAAGAGCACATTCATAGATTCCAACAGCTTACCTGATATTTACCTTTTTGCTTTTTTTCTTCCCTTAAGTTCAAGGCAGTATAAAACAATGGACCGTAATAGGATTTTACCCTTCAGTGGTAGTTTTTATAAAGTAGGGGAGGGAAGTTTTTCTCATTTTTTTCAAGTGGGGCAATTTTAGTATTTCAAAGAAGGGAAGCTGACCAATTAACCCCTAACAGGAGGTAAGTTGCTATCATTTGCCAAGCCTTTTGTGTAGTCAGACTGGTCTAGTATACAGGATTTTTCCCAACTTATTCTAGATCCTTGAGAAGGCCTATAAATAAGACCATTTGTTTAGTCTCAAGATGACTTGCATTTGCAAACTGAAGAATGTTCCAATAGAAGTTTTCTGGTGACGTACCAGTCTGCAAACTGGCTCAGTCAGTAATCAAAACAAGTCACTACAGATCTGTGAAGCTGAAGTCTTTGAATGGGTCAGATTATGCTCCATCTAATTTGGCACAGATAAATTTGGGCTATAAATATGCAGCCTCCCATTGTATTTTCAACTTAAATGGTCCCAATCAAATAGGGAAAATGTGTATGGACCTAATGATGATCTAGAAACATGGGGATACTATAATTAAACTGAAATTCACTTATTTATGCTAGGGTCCCATGTATTAAAATGAACAATATTTTGCTAAGATTGAAAAATATCATATGTGGTTTGTTCTTCGTTTTTAGCTTTAATGAGGTATTGTCAAGCAACATATGTAAATTTAAGGTATACAATGTGATGATTTGATACACATACATCTTGTGAAATGACTATCTTAGTAAGGTTAGTTAACACCTACATCCCCTTACATAATTGCCATTTTTTGTGTATGTGATGGGAACATTTAATATCTGCTCTCTTAACAACTTTGAAGTATATAATACAGTATTATTCACTAGAGTCATCATGCTGTGCTTTATAGAAATTGATCATCTTCAGCTGGAAGTTGGTACCTTTTGTTCAATACCTCCTCATTTCTCCCACCCCTCAGGCCCTGGCAACTACCATTCTACTCTCTACTTCTTTGAGTTAGACTTTTTCAGATTCCACATATAAGTGAGAACATACAATCTTTAAATTTTTCTGTCAGACATTTCACTTAACATAATGCTCTCAAGGTCCATTTATATTGTTGTAAAAGGCAGGATTTCCTTCTTTTTTATGGTAGAATATTTCATCTTATATATTTCTTACATTTTCTTTTCCCTTTGTTTTACATATATATATATAATTTCCTTTGTTTTATGTGATATCACATTTTTATATATATTATATAAACATTTCCTTTATATATATATTTATAAATATATAAACATGTACTTATAAATATATATGTAAACATTTCATTTACCCTTTTATTCATCAGTGGACACTTAGTTTGTTTCCATGTCTTGGCTATGGTAAATAATGCTATGGTGAACATGGGGTGCAGATATATTTTCAAGATAGTGATTTCCTTTCCTTCAGATATATACACAAAAGTGGGGTCATATGGTAGCTCTAATTTTTTAGTTCTTTGAGGATCCTCCATACTGTTTTCCACAGTGGCTGCACCAAGTGGCATTCCCATCAATGGTGCAAAAGCATTTCCTTTTTTCTATAGTCTCACCAACACTTATTATCTCTTGACTTTTTTATGATGGACATTCTAACAGGTGTGAGATGATATCTCATTGTGGTTTTGATTTGCATTTTCCTGATAATTAATGATGTTATGCATCTTTTCATGTGCTTTTTTTTTGGTCATTTATGTATTCTTTGAAAAAGTGTCTATTCAAGTTCTCTGCCCAATTTTTAATCTAATTGGGTTTTTTTGCTATTGAGTTTTATGGATTCTTTCTATATTTTAGATATTAACCCTTTATCAGATAGGTGGTTTATAAATGTTTTTTCCATTATATAGGTTGCCTTTTCACTTTGCTATACAGAAAATTCTGCATTTGATATAATTCCACTTGTCTATTTTTGCTTTTGTTGCTTGTGCTTTATATGTAATATCTAAAACAAATTATATTGCCAAGACCAATGTCAAAAAGCTCTTATCCTGTTTTCTTCTAGGATTTTTACAGTTTCACACCTTACTTCAAATTCTTTAATCCATTTCAAGTTCAGTTTTGTGAGTGTTGTAATATAGGAGTTCAGTTTCATTCTTTTGCATGTGAATATTCAATTTTCTCAACACCATTCACTGAAGAGACTATCCTCTCCTCATTAAGTATTCTTGGCTTCTTTGTCAAATATTAGTTGACCATATATGTGAAGGTTTATTTCTAGGTTCTCAATTTTGTTTCATTGGTCTATATGTCTGTTTTTATGCCAATATCGTACTGTTTTGATTATTATACCTTTGTAATGAAGTTTGAAATCAGGAATTGGGCTTCCTCCAACTTTGTTCTATCTCAGGATTACTTTGACTATTTAGGTCTTTTGTGGTCCCATACAAATTTTAGGATTGTTTTTCTTTTTATTTCTGTAAAAAATGCAACTGGATTTTTGATAGGGATTACATTGCATCTCTAGATGGCTTTGGGTAGTAAAGATATTTTAACAATATTAATTCTTCCAAGCCGTGAACATAGGATATCTTTTCATTTGTGTGGGTGTCTTTTTCAATGTCTTTTATCAATGTCTTGTGATGTTTACAATGTCTTGTAATTTGTGCTTCAAGTAATGCAGAGTGCTCAAATTAATCTGAATGTCTATAATTATAAGCTAGAAATTTAGTCACTTAAGGACATTTAACACTGGGAAAGACAGACACTTATAAAGCATCTGATTTTCAAAGGCATTTGTATGCATAATTCAGAAGTTCCAAACCTAACTGCCTATAAGAGACAGGTAATGCAAATTAGAGATGTGGACTAGGTGAGTGCCTACCCCAGCTAAGGAAGAAGCTAGCTACTAGTTGCACTCACCAATAAATGTCAGTTGTTCCAAATTTTCAAGAGAATTGTATTATAAAACTTCCCTAATTTTAAAAATGTTGGCAAGTAGTTCAAAATTTCAAGAAACTGTGAGACAAACAAACCTAAAAGCTGAATCTCCAAGCCACTAGTTTTTACATTTTACCACTTCACAATAAATGAACGACAGTTTTGCAAATGTCTCCAAATGATAACCCCAAAATACCCCTTTCACTTTAGTAGCCAGCTCTGAAAAGCAGAACTTCTCCTAAGGTCACATCTATCATTGCCAGTATTCTTCTAAAATGGACAGTTTCCTCCTGCTAGAGATTTGATTTGATGGTATCAGCATATGAGGTTCCGTCACTCCATGACATGTCTCCCTTCAGGCCTGATGGAATTGGAACTGTAACTGTTGAAGAAAAGGAACGTTTTGAAGAAATCAAAGAGAGACTCCGAGTTCTGTTGGAAAATCAGATTACACATTTTAGGTAAGGATCTGGGGTTGAGGGTCTCATTAGGAGGGTGACACTGGGGAGGGCTTAATTTTCTGAAACTGTAAGTTAATCAGGTACACACTGGCTATTTAGAAATAACCGAATAGAAAAGATTGGGTTCCACAATAGCTCAGAGACTTTTAAACCTTAAGTTTATTTTATTTCCACTAAAGGAACAAAGCCCTCCTTGTGCAGGTTGACCTTGGTCATCAATTTAATTTTTTTTTATCTATTAAAAAGTTGAATTTGAAGCTTCAGGGTTCCTAAATGAAACAATGAAAAATCCTGTGAAACATCATATGAACAGGGAAGAAAGTCAGTGGAACCCATAGGAGAATCTCCACCTTCTCCTGAGAACAGGATGAGCTGGCTACTCAGAGAAAGAAACTTGGATGAGCCTTGGCAGGTTGATTCTTCTCCACACACTCAAGACAGCAAGCAGGTTTGACACTTGAGCCTTGAGCCATAGTCCACTTCTCCTTGGAACAAATTAGACATTTCTAATGTTGCACTTGTGGTTCTGGACCAGAAGCCTGAAATAGTAATTCAAAAATAATAAGAAGGCTTATAATGGCATAGAAAATAGGACCTTTATATCAAATATTCCAGATACAGGGGCTGGACTAACATCTCATTATTTTTTATTCCCAGAACAGTTTTGTAAGGTAGTTATTCTAATCCCCAATTAAACAACAAGTAAACTGAGGCTGAGAGAAGTTCTGGAATTTGCTCCAGGCCAGTCTCAGTATAAGTAGCCTATGCTGGTCCCTTTGTACCATGAAAAATAGTGTCCCAAAAAGCTGGTGAAAGCCTGAAAGTCAGTGGAACTCAGTTCTATCTATGCCATGCAAATCCTCCTGGATAAATCTGTATTGACCATACACTACATGCAAGATGCATTGCCAATAATGAACAATCCAATAACAACTGAAGGAAGGAAGGACAATTTGCAGAATCATGAATTTGCTCAAAATACCTTTCTTTACGGTATTTTGGATATTAATCCTTTAGGGATTTAAGTAAGTATATATGAATTTTATCCTCTTTCAACTAATATTTTTAATTCTGGTCTCTATAATAATATTATGGTCTCCTTTGAGCTAACCAGTGGTTCTCCTTCACAATAGAAATCTAAACAGAATCTTGTCATCACTCTAAATATCCTTTTCTGTTTCAGACGTTTGCAGAGTCTCTCTTTAGTCTTTCACACATACACATATATACATTATATACACACATATATAGTGTGAATTCATATTAACATAACACAATGTGACAAAATAAAAAGATTTGCTGTTCCTCAGAGAGAATTTCTATGGGAATCAAATTTCAGTATATTTCATGCTAAAATGTAATAAATTACATAACCTGAAGAAGCTTCTCTTTTTTAGGTATTGCTTTCCATTTGGTCGACCCGAAGGTGCTTTGAAAGCTACTCTTTCACTCCTGGAAAGGGTAAGAATAAAAGTAAAAGACAGATTACAGATACACAGAGCCATGAATGTAATTGTAATGAAAGATTATGGTTGAATAACCTAGTTTGTAATTTTGTGGGGTTTTGTTTACCACTCATCAAATATCAGAATAAGTGTGAGAAAATTGCCCAAAATTCTAGGTGTTTTATCTCCAGACTCCCAAATAGTTGGATACATTGAAGATATGCTCCTTGCTCTTCTCTGATTCCCAAACAGGCTTTGTTATCCTAACTGTGCATTGCAATTCTATGTTTTCTCTACCAATGGAACTTGATCAATATTAAATCACAAGGAGGCATTCACAACTAATGTGAGCCTTGAACTCTTTAAGAAGTATAAATGAGTAACACATTTAGTTGAAGCATTTCAATAACCTTTTTTTCCACCTTAAGGTTTTGATGAAAGATATTGTTACCCCAGTGCCACAAGAAGAGGTAAAAACAGTCATCCGTAAATGTCTAGAGCAGGCTGCTTTAGTCAACTACTCTCGGCTATCAGAGTATGCCAAAATCGAAGGTAAGGCTCCCTTCTGCCTCAGTTTTTCATTTAAAATTTTGTATGCCTCCTTGGGGAAGTCTCTCTCTATTCTGATGGGCACCAGCAAACAGTGGTCCATCTGAGTGTGTTAAGCTGAAACTTGAAAGCACTCAAAATGTGAAAATGTGAAATCTTCCTTGGATGTAGCCAAATAAATGAATTAAAGAGCAGGGGCTCAGAAATCAGTCTTTATAAGGGAAGAATATTGAACATGGGATGTTATCAGATAACTAAGGTCCTTCTGAAAGTCTGTGTTGGCCCTAGGTTTGTTCTGCGGCTAATGTCTGATTATTAAAGAGTTCTATAGGATTTTTACCTTCTTTAAATAGAGGAAAACAAAGCAGTTTGTTGTCAACTGTTGATAGTATTGTAAGTAAAACAAGAATTGAATAAAGCAACATCAAGATTTTGCTTAACTTTTTCTTGCCCCTTGAACTTTCAAGGGGTTGTCTTTGGTAGCATTTCAAACTTGATGGCAAGTTAATGTCCAGCCCTCTCTGATGGCTCCTGGTTTGCTTACAATCTCACTCATTATTATAACACTAGACTTACGATGGCCATTACTACTGCCCTCTCAAGTTTTAGGGAAGCAGTCTCTGATGACCAGGTAGTCACCCAGAAGTCACTTTGAGTAAACTCTACTTGAAAAGTTAAGGTTCTTTGGGACCTATACATCTGCAAAGGTATTAATCATTTTTCATTGTTACCCTGTTGGCTGCTATAGGGTGATTTGAAAACCACACCCAACTTGACCAGTGGTGTAAGTGTATAAATGTGGAAGTTCTGTGTGCAAAACTCAATGTGTCCGCATTCTGGAATCTGATGTTCTCTCACATGTGAAACACCAGCAAATGCCCATCGTCTGCCTTCAGGACATGACTGGGGGGAAAAAATGACCTAACCAACCAAAATGCATCACTTACCCTGCCAAAGTCTTTATTTTCCTAGAGAATTAGGTTAAGATCATGTCAAGTTCACAGTGTTCTCTACATTACATGTCTCCCTCTCTCAATTTTGTCTGTCTGACAATGCAAATTGTGTACCAGTGGTAATGAATTCATTGTTATGCATCCAGGGAGAAACGCTTAAGAATTGGGCACTAAAAGGATGTTTATCAACTCTTGACTTGGTAATGAGTGACAAAAATAGAGGGACAAGAAGATCATTAAAAGGGCTATATTAGCAAATAATTGTTCCAGCATTTACCTTCCCAGGACATAATGATTGGTTGTATTTGGTAATGTCAACCAGGAACCCAGTAATTCTAGGCAAGGACAGAGATGGGATGGAAAGAAGAAATGTTTGGTTGCCATGGCTGCTGCCTCATAGGTCTTGATCTAGCTATTACTAGTCTTTTGGTAAGATCCACTCTCTTCTTTCAGATAAGTATATCCAAAAACAAACTTTAAGATCTGTAAGTAAAAATGCATTCATTTCCAAAGTAGATCAGCTGGTCTGTAATTTCCTTTTGTGCCTCAATTCTTCTTGGTTGTGTTAATTATCTTTTGCACTGTGACTTTTAGGTCTGGGGATTCTTTGAAGAAACCAATCTTTTTTTCCAACTCTCTTTTCAGAGAAGTACCTCATTCCACACTACCTGCTCTCTTTGCTTCTCTCCTTCCTTGTTCGTGATTGGCTCAGCCACTTTTTGACATCACCTCTGCAAAAGTGGCTGTGACACCAATTTCAAAGCATGCTGGGATTGTTAATTCAGACAACCCAACATCCTCTGGCTGCATGTATCAGGTTTTCTTTCATGAACATAGTCCACCGTAGGCTGAGACATTGCAGCTGTAAAGATATGACTACCAGACAACTTCCTTTTACAAGGTTCTGATCCTACACTCAGAAAAGAAACCTTTCATTTTTACATTTGAGTCCCTCTGTGAGCATTAACAGCTTAGTTCCCAGAGAATTTTGTAAAGAACTTGTAGTAATATTGCTGGAGACTATGTTTATGAAGAAATACCTCAAGAGCCTTAGATACTAAAGTCTGAAATCCTTAGTATCTTGGAGCCTTAAGCCAATGAAATCCTGTTTCCCTTTACTCATGATGTTTTTGGTCATTGTATTCCTGCAAACAATTCTAAAGAGACGTGTAAAGTCATGGTCACAATCTCTCTCGTGACTCACGGCATGCTGAATGGTTAATCCAGTAGATCTCCAATTTTGAAACTCCTTTTTCTTTTATCCTATGTTTATCCCAAAATACTCTGTGGCTATTTTCCCTTGAGCTAATGTAACGTTTTCCTCTAACCTATGACCTTTAACCTCTTTACCTCTGACCTAAGCCTCTTGCATGCCCAAATCCTCTTTTATAGGGAAAAAGAGAGAAATGTATGAGCATCCTGTCTTCTGCTTGGCCTCCCAAGTGATGGATTTAACCATTCGTGAGTACCTACCACCTCCTCGCCATGCTGTCTTCACTCTTTCTGTTTTCATTATTTCAAGAAAATCCAGATCCAAATCAACTCACTCTCCTTGCTTCAAGTTGTTTAGCATTGGCTTGTCTGTTGATTCTGTCTGTGAAACCCAGTGTAAGAAGCCCAGTCACTTTTTATCAGCCTAAAACAGGTTAGACAATTAAGCCATTTGTTTGTGATAAACTCAGATTTGTCTGTAAGTTTTTTAGTTATTCTGTCTGTGACCTGAATGCATTTTTACTTTGCTTGTGTGTAACCCTAATTTGTAAAGTGCTTGTCACTGGTACACAATCAAAAGGTAGCATCTAGGCTGGGAGCAATGTGTTAGGTGTCAGATAAAGGACAGCTGGGGCAAAATCATGCCTTCTTTTCCATGTTTAACATGTCAAACTATTATGGGTATAAGATCATATGAGGTGGTCCATTCTCTATAAAAATTAGATCTTACATGCCTCCTGTCTGTTCTCTCTCAAGCTGGGAAGCTTTTCCTTGTTCTCTCTGGAGGTTTTGACTTGTGCTTGTCCACTAAGCTTTGGCTAGAACATATGACTTAATTGTCATTTGGAGAGTTCATGTATGTTTCATAGCTTGATTTCACATTAAACGTAATTTTACTAATTTTCTATTTGTGCAGCATTTTCCACCTCTGTGAAGGAGCCTTTTTTTGCTGGCCCCACACTTCAGGGCAGTGGGAGCCCAAGGGCAATCTTTTCTTCCAATATCATGTATCACACATAAGTGGGGGGCATTTTGGTCCACTTGCTCATTAATCCTGCATATGTGTTCTTGTTTCTCTTTCTCTTCTCTCCTTGTTGTGCTCTCTCTTTCAAATAGAGAATCAAAAGGATGCAGGTGAACCAATTGTATATGCATTATAAACTATCAGGATTGTTGAGTTATATTTAGTTTTTGTTTTTGTTTTTTAATGGCTCCTTAATGTATGTACTCCCAAAGACTGGTATGGAGTTGCAATAATACTTAAGGAGTTAATTTGTGCTGTCTAAATATCCCTCATGCCCATTTGACATTGACCTTTATAGAGTAGAATTTCTGTAAAGGCATAAGCTTTGGAGGAACAGAACTCTGGTTTGCTATGGAACGTCATTTCATCCTTGGTTTCAGGATTCCAGTGATTTGCCCTCATGTGCTTTTAAAAAACAGTTACTGAACCAAACTAATCTTCTTTTTGTTTTTCATTTCTTTTTTCTGTTTTCTACCCTGATGAGAAGTTTGTGTTCTTTGATGAATGTTTATCAGCCAAGACAGAGAGAAGTTGTGTTTGTGTTGTTCCTGTGTGTATCATGTGATGAGGCAGGGTGGCCTGCACAGAGGCCTGCACAGAGGCCATTGAAGGAAGCTTCATGAGAGGAAAGCTCTGAGAAAGTCCTCTGCCTTTGAATGTCTTCTTCTAGTTTAGTCCAAAGACTTCTGAGCATATTGTGAGGAAATCTCAAACAAATGAAAGTACAGTATTAACTATTATTTTTAAGCTCTAAATGATTATCAAAAGAGAATTATAATTTAATTGAAATTAAACATATTTTATTTAATCAAAGTTGAACATATTTCAGATCAATTCAGAAAGCATTTTTGAGTACATGCAAGCACTAGGCTGGAAATAAGTATTTGAAGACTCACAAACCTATGTTCAAGACATACAAGCCTTTCTCTCCCTGGAAAGGAAGGTATTCACTCATTCATTCATTCACTCATTTATTCATTCATTCATTCATTCAACTGTTTAGTGGGAACCTACCATGTGCCAGGTACAGTGGTGAAAGCCAGGGACCATGTAAACATCAGGAAACCAGCTGTTAACTTTATAAAGTGTCCATGTGCAAATGGGTACAGTGTCAATTTACAAATTAAGTAGGTGGCAGCACCAATTGGTAGAGTTATTCATAAGAGGACGTTGTCAGAAAGCCTCGAAAATCTTCATGAGGGTGGAAAGATTGAACCGCATCTTGAAAGATGAATTAGAATCAGTGGAAGGGATCTGGGATTGGAAAGTGGAGAGACATCCTAGATAGAGAGAGTAATATGTGCAAATATGTAAAACCATATAGTTAATAAAAATAACCATGTTTATTCAATGTATAAGCTTATTCACTGGTACATAGCTTATGTACCAGCTATGACTATTAAGTGCTTTATATGTACTGATTCATTTAATCCTCAAAACCCCTTATGAGGTAGATACTACTGTCATCCCCATTTTGGGGCAGAGCAAAGTGGGTTATAGAGAAGTTATTTAACACACTCCTAGAAGAATAAGTGAAGAGCCAGAATCTGAGCCCAGGCAGAGGCGACACTCTTAATTATTCTGAAAGTCAGTGTGGCGGCAAACAGACTGAAATGATGCCAGTAATGGGTGTTGATGATGGCAATGTAGGCAGAAGGCAAGATCTCAAAACCCTTTACATGCCTTAATAATGTAGAGTTCAGATTGTGTCTCATGGTCCAAAATTTCTTAACCTGGAATCTGTGCCAACTTTAACAGGCATATGGATTTTTCTAAGGAAAAACTCCACAGGTCTCACTTCCAAAGACTGACAGAGAGCCATTAAAGGTTCTTTAAGCAATAGGATGGCTTGGTAATTTGCACTCCAGGAAAATCTTACTGGCATTGATGGAGAGAAAAGACTCAGAAGGAGGAATAGAGTAAAACTGGACCTAAAACTTAATGTCAAAGCAGAGATGGGTTTGAAGCCTGGTATGTCTGAGGCTTCTTCTAAGCAAAAAAAAAAATCAGTCACAATCATAATCATAATTACTTCTTTCCCGACCTTTTCATCTTTTATCTTGCCCTCCCTCTTCATTTTCAATTTCCTGAGAGGGAACTAAGCACAAATATACGGGTGGGTATTCAAAACCATCTGTATGGAGGTGGCAGGGCACAGCTGTAGTTACATGTGCAAACTGAGATGGAATGTGGACAGCTATGGAGTGCTTTGCTCAGGCTGTGCTTGGAGAGGCTATGGGACTCTGCAGATGGCATTGTGGTGGACTTATGCTTTTTGTCTGGTGGTATTATTAGAAATTAAATGTTCAGTTTAATTACAGTATCTCAAAAAAGTAAAAGGCTGCTACTTTATAAAAGAAAAAATGACTCCTGCATATAAATTTATTATTTTAAATACATTTCCATTTAAACCATCACATGTTGTGATCCCACCAAGCTTTGAGAAGACACTACTATTACTGTTTTGCCTCCATTCTTGATTAAATACTTGTATAATTTTCTGAGCATCATAACAATTCTGCTGGAACTTGAAATAAAACAATTTTTTTCAAATACACCAAAGATTTGCAAAATAAATAGATATAGATAGATAGATAGATAGATAGATAGATAGATAGATATTCTAGAGATAGGGAGATAGCCAGCCAACCCACCTATGGATCAAGGCATTGTACTAAAGACTTTATATGGAGGATCTAATTCATTCTTTACTCCTTTTACAGATGAGGGAGCTGAGATTTGGAGAAGATAAGTTAATTTCTCAAGCAGGATTTGACAGATCTTTCTAAATTCAAGCACCATGCCTTTTTTTTTTTGTCTCTTTTCTAAATGTAGCCTTTCCAGCTGATGTGGTGAGCAGTTGGATAATATCCATTCACTGAATGGATAAATTCAAAAACACCTACAACTTTTAATCAGAAAATCTACCAAAAAACAGAGCAGTCCCTTCTTGGACCAGATCATTGCTGAAATCTTTCCATTGTGAAGTCTTCCTGAGAGTAGTTGAGACTCCCTGAGATTACCAAAGAACTGAAGACTCTTTCTCCCCAGTTGAGAGAAACCTTCTAAAGTAGGAGAAATCCATCCAAAGAACTTCCAAGGAAAGTTTGTAGTGCTGTGTTTCAGTATCTTTCCCTATCTCCAGTCAAACTTTCTACAGGTCCAAGGCCAGTTGAAGGAAAAGAACAAACAGCTAAGCTTGCAATGCTTGAACACACAATGCAGAACCACCTACCGAGGGGACAGTGAGGACAAATCCCAGCTCACCCAGCTCCAGGCCCCTCTCAAATGAGCACCAATTTATGCTTTACATCTTCCATAAGAAACAAAATGCTTCTTTTGGCTTTCTTCTTGTTTCAGGGATGCATAAATCAGTGTTTCCATACTTGAATTATTTTGTAGACTAGTACCTCATTTATATGTTATAAATAAAGTGAGGAGGGCAAGGAGAAACATGTTTCAAACAGTCACCAAGGAGGATCTTGGAAGAAAAGAGGATGTGTTAAAAATATGCCATAAATCAATAGATATGATATCAATGTCTCTTCTACCAGAAAAAAAGAGATACTGCTGCTGATGATGATAATAATGACAACTGTCCTTTATTGAAAACTGAGTATGTATTTAATAGTTACATGCCTATCTCATTTAATTCTCAGTACAACTCTGTAAGTAGTATTTTATTACCCTATTTCATTGAATCTAAAAGGCCAACAATTTTAAGATGCACCATTAATTTATGTACTCTTAAGAAAAAAACAATGCTGCCAACAAAATTGTTAGATGCCATCAAGTGTAAATGCGTCCAATTTCAGAAATGTTAAAATATGCCACTTATACTCAATGAAATAAAAAATCAATCTTTGTGTATAGAAATACAAAGAGCTAGAAATGAGACATGTTATTTATCCAAGGTCACATAGCTTGACAGTTGCAGAGACAGAATTTGAACAGGAGCCTAATTTCTAAGCCCACATGTTGAACTTTTAAATTATGAAATACTTGTGATTGTTAGTGATAAAATTGTAAGACCAAAAAGGGGTTCCTCAATCACCTAACCCAAACTTTTACTTGACAGATAAGAAAACAGAAGTCTAGCCATTTCTAAGTAAGATGAGCAGTTAGTGACCCTAGTTTTGGGTCAGTACACTGTTCAGGAGCCTTCACATCTCAACCAAGCTGCCTTGCCTTTCAGCCCAGCAATAATGGCCTAACCCAACCCATTAACTGACCTGAGCTTCCAGTATGACAGTTGATGATGCCCAGTGACCATATATGAGAATCCTATCTATACAGCTCCAAGAAAATACTACCTCAGAACCACATGAGCACTCAGGATTTGTTACACCAAACATTTAAATCATTATCCTGGCTCCAATGAGTTTTTTAACCTCTTTATGACTCACTTATTTTCCTCCCCGAAAAGGTCACGGTAAAGATTAAAACATATATTCCAAATAAAGCCCTTAGCACAGTGCCTGCCACATAGTAAGCGATATATATATATATATATATGTATATATATATATATATATATATATACACACACACATATATATATGTATATATATATATAATTTGTTTGTTATTATTTAAAAGAAAACTTTCAAATCTAAATGTGTAGTATAAATATATTATTCTATTTCAAAAATGGAATATAAAATAATGCATCTCAAGCTTCAATGTTAATACATTCTGAATATGATAAGAGAAATGCAAGGTGCCACAGAGAACTTCACCTAGGCCAGGGTCTTTCATGCACTGCAAGGAGGATGTCATTATGGAGCTCAAGAGCTGGTTCCCTAAGAACTGTCTAGGATGTCCCCTGACGCTGCTGAAGTATTTGCCTCTATTCATCATCCTTCCACATGCCCCAAGTTCCTGCCCCAAAGAGCTTGTGGCCATATAGGTGAAAGCTTGTTTGGGGACTGGGTAGATATTTAATCATACTACTAAATCAGTATTCTTGCTATAGTAAGTGACACTCCCCCCAAAAAAATCATATAGCTTAAGCAAGAAAAGGGAATTTTTGGCCAGCATAGCTAGGAACTGGCCTCAGGGATAAAGAATTTTAGCATGTTTTAATCTCTCCAACTGCTGACATACTTCTTTAATATGACTGGGCATCAAGGTAGGGAGATTGTTGGCAACATGGTCACAGATAACACTGGCTTTTAATCCTATAAGAAAATGAACTTTCCTCTCCAAGCGACTGTATAAAATTCCAGAGGAGTGTCTCATTGGCATGCTTGGCTCACATGTTAACTTCTGAGCCAGTCAAACTCCCATGATGGTGTGGGTGCTATGGTTGGCCTGGTTTGGCTCACATGACTGCCCCTGTAGGTTTCATTGTTTAACATTCCCAGCAGAACCTGGGAATGCACTACATATGGGGGGAAAGCACTACATATACAAGAATAACAGATATCTACTACTGTGTCTATCCAGTAGTAGGATTAATTTCACTTTTTTTAAGTGCAATAGTTCATTCTTAAGAACAAAGAAATCAATTAGAGAAGAAAATATCATAATAGCATTATTTCTTCCTTGTAGGTACAACTTATTTTAATTTAAATAAAAAGTATTTTTAATGATATTAAATCATTTTAAATTACATTAAAACACCTGAAATTGTTCTCTGGTTTGTAAGTTTAGGTTATAATGTTTACTATTCAGCAATTTAGCTTAGTACATGCATTAAATAATCAGGAGCTTTGGGTAAATGATAAAAGTTCCTGTATTGTTTGTATGCATATTGCAACATCAAGTATCTGTTTTGCCTTGAAAGCAATGCACTGGGTGGATACACTAAGGATTCCACCAATATTTGAGAATCTGTTCTGGGCTAGACATTGTCCTAGCCCCTAGAAATAGAGTTCACTGGGCCTAGAGGGAGACAGACATGTATATAATTTGCTATTGTTAAAGGCCGGAAGTGCTCAAGTAGAGGTATCAACAGAGGAGTTGGGCCTTTGCTATGAAGGCAGCCTCTTGTTATAAAGGGCCTTTCTCCTAGGCTTATGAGCAGGAGTGTGGCAGGCTCAGATGCATTCTTACAGAAGAGACAAAGATAACTTCAATTTAAAGAGCAAAGAGGATAATCCACAATTCATCCAATAGTCTTTATTACCATATACTTCATACTATCCTAAAGATAAAATCTTCTGAAAGGGAGTGAGGAGGACACCAGGGAATCAGTTATGTAATTTACAGCCCAAACGGAGAAATGATGCTGAACTGTAACCCTGTATTGAATGTATGGTCTGCATGGCCATTGTGTTAGGAAGGCAGGGTACTCTGAGAAGCATGAGGTGGTTGTCTGCTTAGCTTTCTATTTATACTCTAGCTTTATCCACCCCTAGTCTAAATCATAGCAAATGGCTACAGGCTAGTTATTTTCAATAATAGCATAATATACACACTGGCATCTTCAGAGACATATCAGTAGATTGGAACTTGGTAGTAAATGGTCTTTCCATTAACTATATCCATCTTTTATATGATATTTCAGGGACTGGCAATTCACTCTCTGGAACCAGAGATGGTCAGGTTATTTAAGGGCTAATTGGAGTGTCTCTCACTCCTGGATGCTTCTCTTCCTTGGCTTAGCTGAGCATACAGAGGAATTCTCTTTTTGTTTTTCTGCAGTCACATTTCACTCTCTCTCTGGAAGCCAAGCAGATTTAATTGTGTAAACATGAGCAATGGTAATTGGGTAAATGAAGTTGGAAACCAAGGTATGATGTTTTTGTTTTGCTCTGTGAGGGAAAAAAAATAGGGAGCTTGTTTTTCTATAGTGGCAAACCTCACTGTCAGAATTCTGGACAGAGAGTTGGCAGTTGGGAATCCCTTTATGAATTTGCATCAAGACCCATGGAGCTGAAATATGTAGCTGTTGCCTCATGGGTTATGGAGCAGCCTGGGGACATTTCATTGTTTTATAAACCACCAGAACAAGTGTTTCTCTACACAGGTTTAGTTATCTGGATAAGAATGAATAAGGACTTTCCAGGAGAATTGCACACTCAGGCAGCATGCATTTGCATTCGTTAAAAAGCCAGGAGGATATATCACCAGAGATGTACCTAACTTTCAGCACAGCTGTAGGTGGAAGACCACATTTTGAGAAAATTTAAATATGAGAACTTTTTTTTATAAAGAAACGTTCAGCCATTGCCTTCCTTTAAATAGCTGTTATTTAAAACTGACTTTTCCAAATTCTATTCACACACAGTCTTTCACAAACAAAAGATTTAAATAAGAGGAGACTAGTAATTAATTTTTTAGCCCTGCATACATTCTTGGTCCCACAAGAAAAGGATTTCATTAATTTTACTTTTAATAGATACTTTTGCCAGCATGTTATATTTATTCTTATTGCTGATATCTTTGTTAATGTTGCTAGAACTCCATTTCATATAAGCCTACAGTAAAATTCATTTTCCTAGTCAAAAATTCAAGCAAACCAAGAAGCAAATTGGCAATAGAATATGTCCCCCTCATTATACAGATCGCTTTATAAATGAGAACTGTTAGAAAAGAGCAGGTCCAAGGTTAATGAGGCACTCATGGAAAAGAGGGGTCGTCAGAGCTGACAGTGCTCTGTGCCTGTATTGAAGGAGTGGCTATTGTTATAGGATGTTTGCTGTGCTGGTACTGTAAACCACATGACAGATGGGTCAACTGCTGATTACGGTATTCTAACATTTGGAGTAGCAAGTAACATATTTGATAAACTGGCAAGTTTTTATATATGATTCAACCCACAATATAAAAGCCACAAGAATTCCAAATTGAAAATAATTAAATGAGCTGGAAACAATCAGATACCACACATTTTTCCCCAAAATGACAGATTTTGACATGTTGAAATTCCACAAAGGGAGCAAGAATATCCCCTAGTTCACTCGAACTAATAACGGCCCTTCATCTGCTTTTGCAAGGCAATTAATTCCTGCCTTTTCACAATGTTAGAAAGAACAATAAACATTTGTAGGCACCTTACGCTTTGCAGGGATCTGACCTGTGCATTGTTTTATTTGCTCTTATCAGCAACCCTGCAAGGTACACCAAAAAGATATTAATATTCTTGAATTATAGATGAGAAAACAAGCATGGAAAGGTTTAAGTAGAAGGTGCAAGGTTACATAGAAAGTGAAGCAGCATACTGAGGGTGAGAAGCAAATCTTCCAACTACAACTGCATTGTGTCCTACTCGTGGTCATCTGTAAGAAGGAAGCAGCTATTAACATGTGTCCTTTATTGTACAAAAGTGTATCTTGTTTTGGTCAATGATGCTGCCACCATCATTCATGTGCATCCATCAGAAGAAAGGCATCCAGCATTTGCATTCCGCCTCTAGCGTCTCCATAGGGCGGTGCTGGTGGCACTGGTCAGAGTCTCATCCAGTAATGGTGCAGTCACGCCGAGAAAGCTGCAGCTCTCCATTAGTGTTTTATCATTTTTGCTTGTTTGATGATTCTTTTCAGAGTCTGTCACCTTACTTGTCCCCTCTGTGAAAGTCACTTTGTCTCTTTACTTTTTTACTGTCTCTCTTCACCTACCTGAGCAGCTCCCCGGCCACCTCCTGGGCCTCCTCCACCCACCCAAACGCAGACCAGCATGTTATATCAGAGGCTGAAAGGCATGCCTAGGCCAAAATCAAGTACTGTAAACTTCTAACGTTCCTTTACTCAGCATCTTTCTAGTTTAGTTTGCTTTTCCATTCATTTTTCTTCTTGAAATTTTGTTTTGTTTTAGAATACTAAGCTGAGGTTCAGCTCTCAAGTTTGACACTGTAGGTTTTGCAAAAGAGAGCATTTATTTCCAAATGTCCACATTTTTTGTCTACCTATGTCTGACATATGCAACATTTTCAAACCTCAATGTCAGCACAAAATAACATCGTTGTTGCATAACATTTTGCATGATGATTTTTATATGTTATGAGCTTCAATTCTGTTGTATGAAATGTTTACTAAATAAATTGTATTTTTAGTTCCCCTTCGTCAGTGCTCCAGCTAGTACAAGATTGGGTGGTAGGAATATTGCAATACATTTCAAGACAGCAGAAGGGACAAAAAAAAAATCACTTCTAAGCTCAAATTTCTCCTTAACCTCAGTTGGGAAAGGGAGGAGGTGTTAGGGAATTTTGCACAATATTTTCTTTAAAGACAACATCTTAGAAAAGTCACTTTTAGTACATTTTTTTTTGCCATTTAGCTAACAAGTTAGCTGTGCAAATAAAGGGGAAAACAGTTCCATGCCTCAGTAAAGCAGCTTCATCTCCAGGCAGTGGAACTGCAGCTAATCAATAGCAAATGAAAGTCTGGCTACCCGGGTTAAATGGATTATCAAGCGTTCTACATTAAAGGATCCTTAACCTGCTTACTTTAATGGTTGCATGTTAAAGTAACATTGCAAAAGGTTTTATTAAACATACTGTCTGTATATATACGTCAGGTATACACATGTCTGTGTACATGTGCAAACACTCACAGAATGGCTGCGTGCACATATACACTTTATGTGTATCTATTAATATAATTGTAGTCAATCTGAAAGTACTACATATTAAAACAAATCTTCAGGTGGTCCTAACTTAAGCATCTTGGATTTCTCCAAACACAAATATCATTCACAGATTTTAAATGAAAGTATATAAAAATATTGGTGGGAATTATTTCATTTCTACATGATATGTCATGTACAGCTAGAATTCCCCTCGATTTGGTGAGTATTCCACCTAAAAGGACAATGTTCTCTATTTTTAAAGCAAGAGATTTCAAAGATGTTCCCAAGTGGGATTTCCTGCAGATTTGTATTAATGTGCAGGCTTGTCTGGTTACTAGAAAATGTATGTAAGTGTGTGATGTGTGTATGTGGGTGTATGTGTCAAATGGGTAATAAGCATAGAATGAGGAATTTGCAAATTGATAAGTAAATGTGAATATCAACTAATAAAAAAGAGTAGCCTATACATATTTACTATCAAAATGCAAGTACCTCACTCTACACATATTACCCAACCATATATACACAGTATGTTTGTAGAAATGCCTGAAAGTCTACTAATGAAATGATGGTAGTCCATTTATGAAATTATAAACAGGCCAGATGCCCCAAAAGCACACAAATCATATTACTTCTCCAAATATTTATTGCTCTGGTCGAGGCAATGTGCTGTTGGCCCCTCAACTCCACACACCTACCTGCTCTGAGTGTTGGATATTTGCTGCCTGATCTGCATATGTATGTTCTCTGCAGTTTCCCACCTTCATGCCCTAACCAGTTCTAGCCACACTTCCACCTGAGTACTGCAGAGACAATGGAGCTTTTCATTGGCTTGAGTCCAGAAAGCCCATTTTCACACCAGTCAGCAGGCATTGTTGGACTGAATTCCCTTGATAATCTTACCCAGTCCCATCCATCACTCTTAGCTCACAAAGGCGCTGGGACACTCATTTTGCATAGTGTTTCACTGAACTTATTTTTCATTATTAAATCCTAAATTACTAATCATCTGATAGACTCACCACCTATCTAACAAATGCACAAAGAGAAAATTATGGGTCACTTTTGTAAAGGTGCAACCTCCTAAGATTTTGCTTAAACACCCCCCCTCAAAACAAAACAAGACAACAACAAACATTTCTCTGAAGCATTAAGTAATCGCTAGCAAGAAAACTCCTGAAGCCAAAACATACCTGCTTCAGATAAAGAGATGAAAATAAGTTTCAGCAGTCCTTTTTTGTACCTACATACCTACCTGTGGAATCATGCTAAATGGTCCTTATTGCCGTTACACTCCAGGGGCCCCAACTGACTGAGGCTGGAAGGCTTGAAGGGATCTAAGCATGAAATACAAAATCCCCTGTGAGTTCAGGCTGGCAATTTCATTGGCAAAGAGAAACCTTTATATTTTAAATGTTACTCTTTTCTGACAGGAAAAAAAGTTTGTAAGTTTGGGTAACATAATGACATTGCCAAACATTCTTGGATTCGGCTCTGTAAAGGATGCAGTATAAACCAGGGTTCAGTTTGTTGTTAAGTCATAAAAAACACAGCACTTTCAACACTATAGAAACTAGAAAATGGAGAAAAAAATCGAGTACGTTTGCCAGCTAACTGATAAGGTTTCAATTGTACCAACCCGTAACACAAACTACCACTACTTTACCCAATAATCTACCCCCAACACCATTTTAATAATTCAATCCTGCCTTCTACCTAATGGCCTAGGAATTTCCATTAGGTTTCAATCTCCTCCCTGGACAAATTGAAACAGCCAGACCTTTGACTCTGCATCTTTAAAATGAACATTGCAACACCTGTTAAACTTGCAGACCCATAATACAACATAGTCTGTAGTATCAAATGTTGAAGGACAAATCCAGGGAACAAATGTACAAGCAATCAAGATTAAGCTTCTGTTACATCTTCCCATTTCAAGTTGCACAAACACAGTCTAGAGTGTGATATAAGATAGTAGTATATTTATGCTGTCTTTAAAGAACGTGTGTACAAAATGTCACTCAATTTGAAATGGGCCGTCATAGACAATTTAGCTTAATATGTCAATTTGAGGCTGGAGCACTGCTTTTTCTTAATATGTACTATGATGATAATGATCATGGTGACAATAGCAATAAAATGGCTTTATGGTTTGCTCACTACTAATTTTGTGGCTCTTAACATTTGCATGACACTTTTTAAAAATTGATAACTATTCAGAATTTTTTATCTACTCATTCTAACGGCCACAAAACTAGTCCGACACTTTCACTGAATGTTAACACAACTTCTTGTACTACAGAGAATGTAGGCCGGTTAATCACTCCTGCCAAAAAGCTTGAAGATACAATACGTCTCGCTGAACTAGTCATTGAAGTTCTTCAGCAGAATGAGGAGCACCACGCAGAGGTGAGCAGGCGTGGTGGGAAGCGTGTCTTGGTGTTCCTTAGTGGAGGTTGCAGAACTGATTTTACTGGTGACATTATAACTAAAATGCCTTAACACCCATTTTCTTTTCACCTGGCCTTGCAAAGAGAATGAAAGTTAAAGTTTGGCAAGGAGGAGCCTTTGCAAGGTTGTTTAAAACAACCAAAAAATGATTGTGTGTTGTACGTTTCAGCTTAAGTTTTCAGATGTTTATAGCAACAAGCAAAAGAGGTGAGTATATATTTTAAATATTACTCAAACAGCATATGGTTATTGTCCAGAACACACGAAATACTTTTTCGTCTCTTGTGGTTGTTTTTGTTGCCACCACTGTTGTTTTTATTTATTTGATTTGGTGTGTGGATCACAGGCCATGTTTTTGGATTTATCTCTGTAACTTATTCTGCTTGCACTAGAGTCTTCATTTGTTAACCTTAGGTGACCCGGGTGGGTACACAATGTGACAGAAGTGAATTATTCTCTGTTGTTCAATTTGTTGATTCTCCAGCATACATCTAAATAAATACAGCTTACTTTAAAAAAAAAAAAAAGCACTGTCAAAATGGTTGTTTTGATGATAATTATAAACCAAGGGATTTTAAGGCTAACTAAATCCCAAACCTGTAGGAACTTAAACAACCCAACCCTTCCAAGAAAAGATTCCAAGATTCCATTATGGTCAAATTGATATATCACTGCTTGCTTCAAAACTGAGATTTAAGGTCATATCTCTTAAAATAACCTTTCTGAAAATTATACAATTTCTCACTCTTCCTCTCCTTTCAACTCTACAGCAAAAAGGGAAGAAAAGGCATTCCATAAAAGTAATTTCTCAAGCACTTAAAATGGTCATTCCCATGACTAAATGAAAATTAACAGTACAGTTATCTAATATCTAATACACATAAACCCAGTCATCCCGAATAATGCCTGATTGCATATTTAAATTTCCTCCCTGTTCTTCTCCTGTTCCACTCAATCATGGCTGATCGTGGCAGGGGAAAGAGGTATGTGACTAAACCGAATGAGCCAGCCACCTGCTGTTGTAGTTTGTGCATGCCCTTCCAGTACCATGTCTTCTAATGGGACTTCCCCCGGGTGCTCCTGCTTTCTAACTCTGACCCAAGGAATGTAACAGCAACTTCCAGTGGGCTGCTTGTGAAATGGGGGGCCCGTCAGAGGAGGGTAAATGTGGGGTGATTCTCTCATGCATGCATGAAGCAATTGATACACCTAACCACAACTGCAGTTACATCCCGACACGTGCCTCCTACCTGCCTTGATTCTGTCCTTAGCCTGTCCTAGTTTCCTAGTCTGTCTGTACTATAGCAGATGAGTACCAAATGTAGTAACCAGTAGCTAGGCAGAGTGATACTAATCTTCCTCTACAACTGTCTATGTGAATCATATATACAGTATTTATATATAGAGAGAGTGCTACAGAATTGTTATCTCCCCAGAACCCTCCTAAGAATGGGGTGAAGACCCTTTGAGGAGGGTGTAACTAACTCCTACTGCCCCCAGCAATGCATAGCTGGGAGAAGAGGGACCAAACCAGCACCCTCCAAACAGAAACCTAGGACTAACCTTCAGACACATAAAATTAAGTTGGGCTAGAATTTTTTTCTACTCTATCCTATCTGACATTCTTTTCAGGTTGGGGCACTTGGGGTTCACATGGTGGTAAGTATATTCTTTCCAGGTGCCCACAAGAGCACCTCCAGAGGTATGGTGGGTTCTGGCTTGCTCTCCCGATTCAGATGTTGAGGCTCTTCGCACAATGATGAACCAAATTACACATTTTTGAAGACATGGGTATGAAGAAGATGGTCTTCCTCAGCCACTGTTTTGCTTTTAAATAAAATGATAGAAGGAAAATGACAGATATGCTTGATTTATAATCAAGTTATTTACTCAGGCTACTATAGACTAAGAAAGAATTACTGTTTTCCCAAATTACTCTAAAGAGATACCAAAGGAAAGTTAATAGCCCAAAGAATACAGGTTGTTGTTGTTGTTTTTTTCACTTTTCTGCCACTTTTTCACTAAGTGCTAATTGTCATCTTAAACCGCCCTAGTAACCATGCTCATAAAAATTTTTAATCTTACATATTGAACGCCATTCAGGGTAAATAAATAGGGTAGAAATCAATTCAGTTGTTTTCATTTACTATCTTTAGAAATTAGGAATGAAAGCTTCAGCATACTTTGGAATTTAGAGACCCAATTTGCTTTTAGATTAATGTACGGGATTATTTCCTGAATTAGTAATTTCCCCCAGTCACAAAACTTCATCACTCAGGCCATCAAAAGCTATCTACCTGCTGAGCACTGAAGCAATGACCTCTGTGCTTTTTTGACGGAAAAGGAGGCATGAGGCAGTCTTGACCTTCAAGCAATGGAAGGCAGAGTGGCCAGGAGCTCAGGCTCTACGCCAGAGAAGCTTGAGTTTGAATCCCAGCTTTACCCTCTTCCTTGCTTTGTGGTCTCAGCCTAGTTATTTAACCTCTCTTATCCTGTCAATTGGAGATAACAGTAGAATCTACCTCAGATGATTGTTGTTAGGATGGAAGGCTATGTTAGGTAAATCATCTGGTATCATGCCTGGCACATAGTAAGCACTCGACAAAGCTTGGATGTTTGTATGATTAGGAACAAATTGGTAATAAGGCAAAATATATAAATATGTGATCATAAAAAGAACAAACTTCTGTGGAAAGTACCAAGTAAATGATACAGACAGAATATGTTGAAAAGTGAGTGGGTTTGTTTCAAGGTGGAGTTGTCCAGACAGGCACCACCACCTGTTCTCAGCATTCACTTACAGATTGCCATCACCTGGGAAGCTCTGGAAAATTGCTGATGCCTAGGTCTCACCCCAGCTCAGTTAGTTGGAATGAGGAGGGACCAAGTATTAGTAATTTTTAAACTGCCCAACTGATTCCAGTATATAGCCGGGTCAAGAGCCGCTGGGTATAGCCAGAGGTAGAATCTGCCCTAGCACATGACGAGATTGAAAGATGAAGACTTTTTTCTACTGCCCAGTACTGACTGCTATAGTCTCTGGGTGCTCAATAGACTCTAGAAAATTACTAAATCCTGAGCATGGATCTTGGCTGGGTAGCCATGATGTTTAGTGATACCACAATTAAAAGTAAAAGTAGACTTTCTCCCCCACCAAAAAATAATCCGTAAAGCCATTTTAATTCAAATACAAAGTAATTAAATATCCCAAGGGAAAAAAATTTTCATCAGCTTAGAATGTATCACATATGCACCCATGCAGTGTATGGTAGTGGTGTTACATTTATCTCTTAATTGAAGTTTAGTTCTACTCTCAGAACCTAAGTTATTCACACACATATACACAAACACACACAAGCTACACCTTCATGTATTGTTGCTTCAACTTTCCAATCTCTCTCTCTCTATGTATATGTATGTATATGTATATATGTATTGTGGTATACAGAAGGGTACATATATACATGTAATTTGTGTACAAAAATACAGTGAGTTCAGTGTGGTTGACTGTACTCCTAAATTATACATCTTGCCTTTAAATAATGAAAAGCACTGGGTAAGTATAAAGAAGCTAAAGTGTAACTTCTTTGGAAAAGATTTCTAAAGACTTTCGATGCCCATAAATATTGAGTAAGCTCACATACAAAAATAGCATTCACCTGTCTGAATAAGCATAAAATCAACAAATACTGTTTTATATTTTTTATTTTAAAGACTTTCCTTGCCCAGTCCAATCACACAGACTCTCTTCATTTGATTGAAATTATGACATAGCTTTTTGGTCCTTAACTGCCGTTGCCAGAATCTTTTCTCCTTCTCAGAAACTCGGGTTTGAGCATGAGGGTCTGAAAGAATCAACTTGGGTGTCCAGAAACAGATCTGGTCTTTAGTTCTCCTACAGCTTCTATTTAAATTTTCTTTGTTCACTAGGATTCTAAGTTTCTCTGCCATAATTCAATAATGATCATTCATATCACAGTAGTCATTGTTCTTTGCAGGGCTGCCTATCTATGTGATTATTAACACCACAACTGTAGACAATTGCTCAATAATTTTTTAAATCCCACTGAGGGACTAAGTTCTCTCTAGATAGCAAAAGAGGGTGCTGCTTATGGTCTCTGGTTTGCACATTTTAAATAAAGGTGATAAGAACCAGGTACAAGGATGAGCAAAGGAATATTTAATTTCAGGCATTTAGGACTGGTGTTTTATTTTGTTTTGTCCTTGTCATCTGAGAGCGAAATCATATCTGGGAAGGAAACTCAGTCTCCCTTGTAACTGTTTTCTTAGACTGACCCTGAAGATGTAGAGTTAATCAAATACCAGCCAACATTTGGTGTGCCTTTGTGAATTTTTCAAGTATCCCGCACCAGGACTGATGGGATCCAGCCCTCCATTTAGGGTTGTGGGTACAAGTGGGGCTCCAGCAGATTCCAATGTGTAGAGAGTCTCCTCCTAAAAGGCAGATGGCTGGCAGAGCTCAGGGTGTGGGCTGGAGGATTTCCACCTCTGCTGGATTCATTCATCCAGGTACTCCTTGGAGCAAGGCCCAGACCTCAGGACTCTCATCCCCAGGTGGTAAAACTACAATAAAACCTCAATGATTCAGACCCAAGCACTTGAAATTTATTACAATTTAATTGCTGAAGTGGTTATTTTAATTTTTCTTAAGTAAAATGTGTTATGTGATCTCAACTTTCTCTGGAAATTCTAAAGGCTCTTCTTATAAGTGTCATCTCAGGCCCAGTGAAATTAAGCCTTCTGTGTCTTTGACTTCAATTTATATATCAATTTAACTATGATTATTAGAAGTTTAAAAAAACACTTTCTCATTTCTGATGAATTCATATTATAACCAGTGAGTACCTACTACTTTGATGCCCAAGTACAGACAGCACTTGAAAGCAGCAAATATCTACTTTTAGGAAACCCAATAATTTAGGCTTTTTTGGTGACAGACAAGCATCTCTCCACTCCCATTACTCTGAATCAGTGAGGTTTTACTGTAAATTAAAATGGAAACATCAGGTGTCTATTTCCAGCCAAGCTTACCTTGAAGAATGGTCCATGACTTGATTTTTTCCATTTAATTTGCAAACCAGCCACATGTTGATAAAGGAGAAGTAAGTAAAATGAAATCTCTTGAAAGAAGAGAGGTGGACCGCTATTCTGCCTCCTAGTGGCTGTTATAATATTCCCCAAATAACAATAGATCACAGAAGAGCTTGGCCATTGAACAAACACTTTCATTTATGGAATTATTTCCATAATCATCTTTCATGTTTTCAAACGCCTTCCATCTTTTCTCAGTGAATGCTCCAGAAAGTGTTTCCAGTGTGAATACTTTACAGCATTGGGTGGGAAGGTGGGGGACAAGACGGGGCTGGCGATTTGTTTTTGTTCTATTGCTGTCTTTGAAATCAGCAAAAAAGGGCCTGTTGACACCGCCACTCATTCTGCATGCTCCCTGCCAGAAATGATTAGTCAACATGCATGCATGCCTTTGAATTGCATTCACATCTGGCCCAGTTCGATGTGAATGTCGCCCCTGAGACCCTGCACAGTGATTTCCAAGGACCCACGTGCATGAAAATGAGTTACTTCACTGATATTTTTTGGTTTTCAATGTACATATGTGTCCAATCCCCAGGAAAGTAAGTATTCATCTTACTGAGTGTTTCCTAGTGTAAGCCTGATCTTTCCTACAGACAGGATGCAAAACCAGAGGCTCCCTGCTTAAAGAGATTTTGACCCAAAAGTTTTGTGACAATTGCAAATGGTTTCCTTTGCCTTGGTATGGAACAGGAGTGACATGTCCAATGTGTAGGGAAACAGGAGTCACTGAGCTTGTATGAGACCACAGACAATTAAACCCCAGATGTGTAAACATAAGTGAACAATCACTGCAAATTTTCAAGTTAGATCAGCAGAAAACCCATAAACACAGTGAAGAAACTCCCAAAGTCTAATTCCTTACAGCAAGAACCAGCCAACAAGAGCGGTAAAGAGCATGACTCAAAACATACTGAGTTATTGTAAATTGAACAGAAATTCTACACCTGTCACATCTACAGATGAATCCTCTGACTGGTGGGTCCGAATAAAGACTTTCTAAGGCAGGCCTGGAATCCGGAAAAGCATGGCCTCGGACGTTTAGAGGCCCAATTGTATCAAAAATGCTGTTCTCTTTACAATAAAATGATCAAACCCTGCTGGATGATGCACACTTAATCTTGAACAGTTAGAGCTTGACTTCCCATCTTGCATTGGAGAGAGAAGCTCATTGCCTCTTTGTCTGTTGTTTTTCTACCAAATTTCAAAGGCCTTTGCGTGGTGGTCAGACTTGATGGTGGAACATGCCGAGACGTTTTTGTCCCTCTTTGCAGTGGACATGGATGCAGCATTAGAGGTGCAACCCCCAGACACGTGGGACAGTTTTCCACTGTTTCAGCTGCTGAATGATTTTCTACGCACTGATTGTATGTATCATCTTTGACTGTTTGACTTTCCTAGGTAGTGTGCAGATAACAGATTGTTAAAATATCTTTATTCTGGGCAGACTGCAGGCTGGACATAGCTCTTCATAGTTTTATTATTAATTTTAAAAGAAACAAACTTACTGCTGATGGACATTCTTTCTTCCAATAAGTGGGCTGCTGTGACAGAGAAACCCTCTCTTACCAAGGCAGCAGAACCGAAGAGTGGTATCAGAAGTGGTGCCTGTGTGCTTTATTTGCTCTTGAACAAGTTAATCTCTTTGCACATTTTGCAGTTTTTATTGAAAGATGCTTTTAATATTTTTAAGATTTTATTTATTTATTTTTAGACAGAAGGGAAGGGAGGGAGAAAGAGAGGGAGAGAAACATCAAGGTGTGGTTGCCTCTCGCGCACCCACTACTGGGGACCTAGCCTGCAACCCAGGCATGTGCCCTGACTGGGAATCAAACCGGCAACACTTTGGTTCTCAGACCGGTACTCAGTCCACTGAGCCACACCAGCCAGGGCTGAAAGATGCTTTTTAGATTAAAAAAAATTCTAGCTAAGTAACATCCGAAACGTTCCAGAGTATCTTACACAATACATAGGAATAAAGCAGGCCTTCCTCACCACAGAGAGTGACAAAGGAAGGGGCAGAATACTCCCTCTTCCTGGTTACACAGTGGGAGGAAGGGGAGCTGGTGCGGAAAACACCTGGAAAACAGTGTCAGTTGCTATTTTGTCGCTTTTCAAGGAAAATTATTGTTTTTCTTCTTTAGAGGAGAGATGCAAATGGGTAAAATGTTTTGGAATTCCATTTTCTTCCCACACAGATTTAAGCATGAACTTTGATGCTGTTTGTGTACTTTTTTCCTTCTTTTTTTTTTTTTGCAGGGAGGGCTTTGTTAGAAGCCATATATTTAATGTCAAACACAATCTTCTCTGTGTGTGTTGCATGCTGACAAAGCAATTGTGGGTTGAAGGTTCTTACCAAGATTGTGCTTATCTGTTCTAGATAATCTGTGCAATGGAAAATTTCACAAACACCTGCAAGACCTGTTTGCCCCACTTGTGGTTAGATATGTGGATTTGATGGAGTCCTCAATTGCACAATCCATTCACAGGGGCTTTGAGCGGGAGTCATGGGAACCAGTCAAGTAAGGAAACCTCTTTTGATACCATTGGAGTGTGGGTGCAAATAGCTGGAGAGTCGTACAGAAATGGATTAATGGTGTCTTACGGTTTTCAGTGTTAGCATGACAGAAAGCAAACACTGTACGTGTTTCCAACTACAATGCACATAGTCTCCTTGTGCAAAGGGGTTGAGAAATTTTTTATGAAATGAAATCTTTGTTTTATTGCACAAGATAAATAAGGAATAAGGGGTGGAAACCTGGCTGTGATATTTATACTGTGTATCTTACTCCAGTGGTGCTGCCCCTAGGAGTTAATGTTTCCCAAAATGTGTTCCACAGTGGTCTAGGCAAGGGGTCAGCCAAGTTTTTCTATAAAAGGCCATGTAATAAATATTTCATCTTTTCCAATTTACATGATCTCTGTCAAAACTTCCCCACTCTGCTGTTACAACACCAGAGCAGCTCCAGACAACAGGTAAAGGAATGATAATGGCTCTGTTCTCATGAAACTTTATTTGCAAAAACAGGAGACTGGCCCGTGGGCCAGAGTTTGTCTTTCTCTCGTCTAAGCTTTTGAAACACACCTCAAGGAAAGGACTCTATGGCCAAATATGGTCAGGAAACTCTGCACACCCCACTCATCTACTCTACACCCTTGTCTCCTGGGGAGCCACAAAGCACACCAGCACATTTCAAAACTCGGATAACACAGTAATGCAGAACCTTGTTTAACTCTGCCTAACCCAGGGCTTCCTAAATGTACCTGGCCACAGTAGTCATTTTTTTTAAAATGGGATATCCATCTAAAGGACAAGTTACAGGAAATCCTGTGGGTTGTGAATTTCGCAATTTCCATAACTGCTTGGGGAATCTGTTCGAAATGTCTAGCAGATTCACTGCCACCTCCATTCTCTAGCAAGGAGGAGGACTGTGACTTCAGGTGCCAGAGGGACTTCAGGTGCTTTCTGGAAAGGCAGAGGTCTCCTAGATGGAATTTTCTGGTATGAGTTGAAAAGCTTCAATAAGTCTGCTCTCAGCTTTGCCCTGCTAGATTCATTCTCTCTCTTTCTTTCTACCCCTCCCTGCCCCCTTCTCTCTCCTGTAAGAAAGTCACTTTGTTCCTTCTAGTCATTTACCCCTTTGGAATGTAGCAACCAGTGTGGAGCAAAATGGGGGTGTGTTCAAGCAGCGTTTCAGGCACTCCAGAAAAAATAATTCAAGAGACTTTAATTTGGAAGCCTTGACTTACATTTTATCTTTAAGCAGTTTTCTGAATTGAGACCCTCCCTCTGCTTTATACTGTATAAGACCCTGACTGATAAAGAAATTAAAATAGCTTTCTCAGCCCCCTTTCACATCTGAGCCAGGAGGGAAGTGTCTTGGCTTACCCTTCTTTGAGCAGGTTAATAGGTAATAGCTCTTCATTTGCAAGTACCAAGAAATCTAAATTTTAGCCTGTTATATTCAATTCTGTAACAGTCTTTTAATGTGGCTCTGCCAACTTTTAACTCATGAGAATAAAACTGAATCCTTTGATTAACAAGGGACTCTATGTTTTTAGTGCTCACTGTGATCAAGACAGTTGTGCTTAGAATACTTGTGAAAAGAAAAGGTTAAAATGAGTAATATTCACATTTTGAAAATAGCTGTGGTCTTGAAATAAGAAAAAAAAAGAAATAGCATTTACTTGCTTCGGTTTAAATGTGGAGGCTACTACTACTGACACACATGGAGGAAACGACTGGTACCTTCCCTGGTTCTTAAAGGGCCCTAGAGTTAGGGCCTCGCCCTCGACTCACAAGCCAGAAGGCTAATAAAGGCAATGAAATTGTTTTCTCATCTGCAAAACTGATTTTTTAAAAATGTCCCTACTCAGTGTCTGAGAATTGTCATGAAGTTCTGTGACAATTTCACTAAAGCCATTTTATAGTCTGTTAAATTATTCAGAAACCAAGCAAATTACTGCTAAATCCTTTTGAAGCATTGAATATTCTTAACACTGTCAGAAGTAAAGGTAGAATCAAAATCATTTTCCCAGTTGGGGGTCTCAGTGTGGGAATATTTTGTTGGGGATGTTTTAATCATTAAAAAATAAACAATTTGAACTCATGGATCAGTAATTTAAAGGTTTGAAAATTGGTGAAAGGTTAGTAGTTGTAAATAATAACCTGAGAATCTTTTATGTTGATGTGGTTTTTTAAGTAACTTTTAACATGATTGTGGTTTGTTCACTTCATGCTAAATAGTATGTGCCTTTCAGAGTATGCAGAGATATTTGAGAGTGGCAACTAAAACACAAGCAATATTAAAATTCTTTGAAACCCCACACATTTTATCAGGGGATTTGCATGCAGAATGTGGATGCCATGGGACAGATTTGCAGAATGGCCAGTACAAAATAAAGGGCAAAAGAGCTTGGGGACATGCTCAAATACCAACAGGAATGAGTCTCTACCCTCCCTTCCACACGAAGAGAAACAAAATATGAACGAACATCTGACTGGTTAGAGAGTTGATATAGAAGCAGGCTCATTTTCCTTTGTGGATTTTTTTCCCAAGTAAAGAATGATTTTTTTGGAATGTTTTTCATCAGGCTTACTCAAAAACAAGAAACTGACCTAGATAAACAGATTTAGTGCCCTCAGTCTTCTCTGATTTTGTTGTGTGATCCCCCAACACGCGCACACATGCACACCGACCACAGCCTTTCTCTCCAACAATTGTTACATTCAGTTCTGTTCTTCCACTTTTCAAAAGTCATAATTACAGGCACGTGATTATAGGTTAAATGACTGAGACATGCACTGTAAAAGTTTCATTCAATAAAGCTAGTATTCAAAATGTTAAAGAAAACAGTACTCTGACAAGCTTGCTGAAAACAGATTTTAAATGTTCTTCAGATTTTCTTACTTCAAAATATGACCATGTAAAGAAAATAGAGATGTGATCATCATTTGGGTTTGATACAAGTTAGCTGGCAGAAAGGGTAAAATGGCTAAACCCTAATGCTGCCTTTCCTAGAAGGATGGCCTTCCATCTCTGCAAGGAGAGAAAAAAGAGGCTGCCCCTCCATTTCCATTAAGCCGGATATAGTCATAATTAGAATCTCTGCTTTGGTGGAAAATGTTATCACTTAGCTACTAACTGCAGCTGAAGATAGTCAGCCTGTCAAGGATAGGCTTAAGCCAGACCCCATAACCCTCTCCTGGGTATCCTTCAGGAGTTGTCATAGGATCACCACCCACCCATACGGCAGGTTGTTCACAACCCTCCCGGCAGCCCTGAATATGAGCTTCTGGTCCTAACTAGCAGATGGACAACATTTCTATGAGCTCCTTAGGGATGTTTCACTGTTGGTCAAGTCATCATGGAAGAAAACTTAGAAAGCATCTAATCCAAAGCTCACCAAGTCTAGTACCTTCTCCACACTACCCGTCCTGTGGCAGATCATCTCCCAGTCTCTGCTCAAACACCTGCAGG
This sequence comes from Macrotus californicus, assembly GCA_007922815.1. Classification (NCBI taxonomy): domain Eukaryota; kingdom Metazoa; phylum Chordata; class Mammalia; order Chiroptera; family Phyllostomidae; genus Macrotus; species Macrotus californicus. The sequence goes on from VMDR010006266.1 coordinate 32,246, forward strand.
CACAGGGCATCCACGTTTCGTGGTGACCCATGTCAGGTTAGTATGGATATATGTACACAGAAAAATCTGGACTTCTCAAAATGCACTTTATCCCCCTCTGCCTGAGATATACATACGAGAAGTATTTTTTAAATAGTATCATTTTTCAGATTGTCAAAGATGTCAGTATCTTAATGACAATAAACTGCCAGACCAAGGACATCTTAGCAAAATATTGGCGGCCTGGTTTAAAATAAACAAGTACTAGATGTGGAGTCAGAACTCTTGACTCCGCCAGTAATTTGCTGGGTAACCCTTGACAGTCAGCAGACCTTTCTGAGTCTCAGAATCCTTATTTGAAAAACAAGGATTTTGAATACCCAAGACTTTTCCAACACTAACAGTCTAGAAAATGTGATTTTTCATATTCACTCCATTTTCACATTTGATCACCATTGCCTCCCTTGCATCTAAAACAGGGCCTGGGACATAACAAGTATTCAATAAGTATTTATTGATTAACTGACCTTTATTAAAGAACCCATACAGGCTGGAAATTGTAAGGATACAACAGAAAAACTATGGGAAAGGGGGGGGAAAGTTTCATTCCCCTGGTTGAGGATTTCAATCTAGTTGTGTCTGAGCAACAAACACAGAAGAAAAATCAATGTAAATCTTCACCATTATATTTACCAAATAACATACAGCAGAGCAGAGAGTAGAAGGGAAGTCATGAAGGAAACAGCTTGGACACTAAGATTTCAAGAGGAGCGGAGATGCTGGGAAAGAGCATGAGCAGAAGTGGAAATGTGGGGGAAAGTGGGGCCTCCAGTAGAAACTGAATGCTCAGTTGGGCCAGCAAGAATTGTAAAGGAGGCAAGCGATAAGGCTGGAGAAATGTTTGGGACATCATAAAATCCAGTGATGTTTGCAACTTTATTCTCTGGGTTATGCATTCCAAACAGGAGCTTTACAGCTCCCAAAGCTGGTGAAAATTGTTTCTTGGAGTGGGGGAGGGTAAAAATAATCTTACTTTTGTTGTGTATATGTATAAAGCACACGTATACTTACAGTGCATAAACTGATATACAGTATGGTGGTGATATTAAATTTTCATGTGGAAGGTAGTTAGGGGGATTGGTGATGATAAAAGATTGATAAATGCCATTCTAAACTCTAAGAAGATATCAAAGAGTGCCCATGCCCCGAAGTAGGTATCAGACCTAAGAGCAAACACTGAGAGAGACGTTAGTGTCCAGAGCACGAAGGGAAGACAAGATATATTACGCATATTCTGCAACAAATGGCTCATAAAGTAGAAGACATCTCTATCTTAAATCTAACCCCATCAATAAATCTAAAGCTACTTTCAGAGAAGACCCAAACATATCTCTGCCTGGAGACACAATCTTGATTATAATTAATTCTAGAAGCAAGGAATGACTCTATCCCTAGTCACTTTCATCAGTAGAAATGATGAGACACCCACGTATTTGTAACTTTCATTCATGTGGGAGAGAGCAGATGAGAATTTTTTAATCCAATGTTCCAGAGATGGGGTCCTTCGACGTAAATGGGAGCAATCCTTTTTCAGCAGCATCCCCAAAATGAATGAGTCTAATTTTTAACATACATCAGTTGTTAGAATTGTAATTCACACTTCTTTACTGTTCAGAGATATCCAATTATGATTCTCACAGAGAAGCATGATGGACTTTATAGGTAGTTGCTAAAGGGCCCTCTAAAATAATAATTTGTTATATCCATCAGCAGTTCCAGGAGCCTGGTCTGACCTGAGTGTTACTAGAAAATTTTCCCTTTTCACATGTGTGTTAGTAAAATATAATGCTTGGAATTGCTTCTTTCATTATTAATATAACATATCCAAATGAAATATTAGTTACATTAGTAATACACAATATTATTTTGCTAAGAACAGAATTATCAAGTGTGTTTCAGCCTTTTATAAATAGAATATTATAATATGTCACATGAAGGAAATGTTTCTACGAGTCCAGTGCAGTAGTCCAGCCAAAACGTCACATTTTACAAATACAAATGTTTTGATTAATATAAGTATTTTTTATTTTTGTATGCAAAATGCAGCTCATTTCTAATTTGTGTATCAACCATCTTCTAATATGTTTAAATTAAGTTGTTTTTGCATACATTTATATGTTATTCATTCCTAGCTACTTTTAATTTGCTCAGAATTGACATTTTAACTTTCCAGGCTGCTATCTCTAAAGATCTCCTAATTCCTTGATCATTATTCAGTGTGTGCATCATTTAATGATCACATTTGTTTATATAGGCTTACACATGTCTCAGTGGAAATCGCCAATGGTTTTGTTACATGGCAGTGTTTAAGACTGAGAACCACCAGGGACTGAATTCAAAGGCAAATTCCCTGACTCAACAGAGAAGCATGGAAGGAAAAGTTCCATTTTCCCTTCTAATTAATAGTCATATTTAGCTTCTCTTGAGAGTTCCCACAACAGCACCCTTCAGTCCCAAGTAGAGAAGTACGATTGGCTTTCCCACATGAAAAGTGTAAAGGACACATCTGTGAGATACCTGTTTCCCTTAAGGAAGAAAATGCCAAGTTGGCAATTTTGCATTCTAGGATTTTCCATCTATAAGCCAGGGCTACATTGTCATTGTGAAAGAATAACTTCTAGAGGGAGACAGATGTCCAGACCATCTACAGGGGCCAGAATTTCTGACTTACCAGGAGATTTTCCCCACCCCCACACCCACCCCCCACCCCAAGCAAGCCCAGAGGCAGCTCCAGCCCTTGTAGGATTTCTGTTAGTCAAACACAGCTTGCCCGGGGCAGAGCTGCTTTGGCAAAACTCACTCTTCTCCTGCAAGATCCAAAAAGAAAGCCTCAACTCCTTTGCCAAAGTGCTGTCAACTCTACTTAAACAGGAAGGCTCCTCTCAGATGCAGAGTTAGGCTGGGCTCTACTGTGCCAGTGACTTTGGCTGGTTGGAACACCCTTAAAATGCTGCTACAGTGCCAGCTTGGGGAACAGTGTATGACACAGTCCCTTTGAAGAGATACGGTTGATTTGAGTTGGGGTTATGGTTTTATTTTCTCTCTCTAGTCATAAATCCATCCATTTCTCTTTCATCATATCAGCTGATGGGTCTTTGTTCAAAAACAAAATGTCTTATGAGGTCACATTTTTAAATAATTTATTAATTTTTAACTTAAATTTTAACTTTTTATTAAAAATGTACAGCTTTAATTTTCAAAAACTAAAAACACCTATAGAACAATCATACAGATCAAGAAACAGCACATCCCCAACACCCCAAAAGCCCCTGTCATTCATTCTAATGTTTCCATCTTACTTTCAAGGTAGTTACTATAACAAGAGGCCACATTTTAAATCAACTTATGGTCAAAGAATTTACTATACGAGCTGAATTTGAGGTTTCATTCTTTGTGTGTGTGTAAATATTCCTTCATTTTAATTGGACTTAATTTGGGAATGGAAGTTTCCATTTTCTTTAAATGTCCTATGAAATTATTCAAAGCTAGTCATTTTTTGATACAATTCCTTCATCATCACCATTAACTCTGACATCCCATTGCACATACACCTGTCTTGAGAAATAGCAGTTGAAAAGAATACTGTTTCTGTCCACCACCATTATTTATGCATTCAGATTGGTGAATGTCCTGTTACATTATGTGTCTAATACCTGACCTAAAGAATGTACCTCTATCAAAAATAATTTATAAATAAAAGAAAAATAAAGTGCTCCACCATTTGTATCAATCCCAGCTACTTTGCAGCAGCCCTACCCCCAGCTATGCCAGGAATTGCACAAACTTCAAGTTCTGAGTATAAGACAAGTTCTAGACTCTCATGGCAATGGATTTGGAAACTGCAGGTCCCTCACAGAGGCATTTAAATGATGTGATCATTGTGGATAAGAGCCCATGAGTGTCCGTGCCTTCGTCACTCTGTTGTTAATTTTTTCCATTAACTTTGGTCATTTTTCTCTGACTACCGAGCCACACCACTTCTGCCCATCTGTAAGCTGCTTTCTGAAGTGTGTTTGCTGTCGTCTTGCTGTAGACTTAGCCAATTTATTTACAACTATCGTGTGCTTCTGCCACATCTGCATTGTCACTGTGATGGTATTTTTTCTTTCTGTCTGTTTCTTCCACAGGAGTTTAACCAGTAACCTACCCAATGTGAACCTACCCAATGTGAACCTTCCCAAAGTACCAAACCTACCAGTTAACATCCCTCTAGGCATCCCACAAATGCCTACTTTTTCGGCACCGTCATGGATGGCTGCTATATATGATGCTGAGTGTGTATTCAGTTCACATTAGATCTAATTTAAATTTTAGTGATCTTGGCATGGATATGTATTGTTTATTTCTATACATCCTATATAACAGAGAGGGAGAGGGATAATTAGACATATTTTGCTGATCATACAGAGACAATATTGTTTATTTCAGGCATGCAACATGTTTGTAAGACATTTACTATATATACAGCACTAACAATTTGTCTTACGCCCACTGAATGATTGAGGACTATGTTTTATCTCCCGAATTCTTTGCAAGAGGACTCTGCCCTGATTTTTTGTTTGTTTGTTTGTTTGTTTTTTAATACAGGTGGCATGACTTTAGGAGTTATTCATCCAAAGATTGTCCAGGAAACCTCTTTGATGGACTGGCCAGTCATCTCTGGCCTGAACCCAATCTAAGAGGAAAGCATACTTACCTAGAAGTTTTAAAAAATATATTTCTAGAGACCGTTTAAACCATAAAGTATACTTCTGGTATCAGCAAATGGCAGGTTATAGTAACAGTATGTTCAGGGCTAGATGAAAATTTCTGAATGGATCAAGCCTTAGTCATGTAAATGTTGTATAAAGATCATTTCCAAGGTCATAGTACAGTGCCAAACACTGAGATCTAGGTAGCAAAATCTCTATATTTGAGGTTACAATATTCAAAGAACGAATACTTAAGTTTTTTGGCAGCTGTGTCCTCTGTGGTCTGAGTGTAGAAACAGTCTTTACACAAAGCCGGGAATACGTGGGGTTTGTGTTTCTGGGAGGCTGAGCTGTCCCATCAGTGCCAGCCAGCAGTTCAGGGAAATGAACGTTGAGTAGCCACTCCTTCTAAGGCTTAGGAAATGAATTCTCTTTTTTCCTTTAGCAAGAAGAAGATCCAGCACCTCTAAATTCTACCTCAGCAAGATAAGATTAGAACCATGTGCATGATTTAATAAGTGAAATAAGGTTTAGCGATTCTGTGCCCTCCTTTGATCCTTTTCTTAGGCCACAGCTAATTATAGGCCAGATAAGCTTTTTCTTGAAAGAATAAATTGGCACATTTTCAAAGGGGAGTGTTATTATCAAAGGAATAAAAAATGATCTGAAACTGGCAGTGAGTTTTGAAATCTTGAAATCACATTTGTCAAGATGACCCTCAACATTTTCATTTTTGCTGTAATCCAGGTAGAGAACAGAACATTAAAATGACTGCTCTAGTTGGCTCCTTGAAAGCTGTCTGATATTTTTAAAAACCTGTGTTCGTTCACAGGTTCACAAAGAAATCATAGGGTCAATGTGTCTGATTTTCTTCTAAAGATAAATCAAAACCTCCAAAAATTTATATCAGAAAAAAAAACTTCTAAAACACATAAATCATATTCATGCTAAGATGACTATATTAAAAGCTAGATTAGGTATTATCTGTTAATAATTAAAAATAAATATCTGAAAGCTTCTCTTATCTTCTTCTGTGCATGTTCTGTGACATTATATTTGAAAAGATATGAATCAAGACATTGTGATAAAGCAGATAATGGTCTCTGTTCAATTAATTAAGGCATGAGTGGGAACACATTTTGGTAACTGCTCAGCAATCAAAATAATCTTGGTGCTATTGCCTTAACATTAACAGTTTATCTTAAAAATAAAAAGAAAATATTCTTTTCCTCATGTCAAAACTTAATAATAAGCTCTTCAAAGAAAAAGAAAAAAAAAACCGTAGAAGAATTTTTTAAAACTCCGAAACCAGATGGGTGTCAAAATGTTGTTGTAATAAATACCAATTATTGCATTCATATGTACTTAATGATTTAAAACATACAACCGTGCAGTTCCAAAACGGGGTTTAGACTAGACAAAGTTGGGGTTTCTTTTTCCCAAGCCTAGGATGGGGGAGGGGAAAGGCTGAACTTCCACAGAGAAACAAAGCAACCCCCCACTTTTGAACAACGCTTATGGTGGTATCTGAAAAGATGGTGTGGGTTCTCAGTCACCCACCAGGAAATGCCTGATTCTATATCTTTTCATCATTCCAGTTTCCTCCTTGGCCACCTTTCATTTTAAGGACGTGTTTCCATGTTACCTGCTCCTTCGTGTCAGATACATCTATGTACTGACCTCAGACTGGTCTGTCCTTGAAAACATGTCCCTGTCGGTCAAGGCCACAGGCTCCCTCTCGGCATGTTGGAAGTGTGCCCCTTCCCCACCCCGCAGTAGCTATGTATGCATTTATGCACTAGCTATATTTCTCTCTGAAGCATTAATTCAATGCAGCTGGCATCTGTCACAATAGAAACACCCACTCTCATCTGTTTCTATAGACGATGTCAGAACAAGTGGTAATGCATGGTGTGTTGGACATTTTATAAATTACCGTGTTAGCATTAGTGGTATGCGAGGAAGGGGGTGGGAGGTGACCACCCCTCAGAGCCCCAAATGGGATTGTTGCAAAACAGAAAGCCAGCCAGAGAAGGGCAAGAGGGTGAGAGATGGAGGATTTCCCATACACAGGCTTTCCGTGGATGCCCCAGGTAAAAGTTTCTTAGATGTCATTGTACAGAAAGGAATCAAGACCAATTTCTCCATCTGTACAGAGGTCTGGGTAAGATGATGCAATGGTTAAAAAAAAAACAAAACAAAGCTCAGGTTTGGAGCCCTAAAGCTTTTCAAATATCCCTTGTCCATTCACCTCCCCCCAACATCCTTGTCCTGGGGCTGCCCATGCAACGGGCTGGTCTATTGGAATAATAACCAATCTGAACAAGACTCATGGATTCAAGGTATCCAGGTGCACTCATCTCAGTTTGAGTCACCCCAATTTCTTTCCAGCTCTTCAAGAGAAAGCAGGTCCTCGCTCACCACTTTGTTAGCACGCAAAGTCTGTGCAATCTCCAAAGGCCTCCATTCTGGAGGGGAGCTGGGGAAATGCATGAAACCCGGAATTTCAATAACTGCATGTTGCCATGTAGTTATTATTTGTTGAGACTTACTTCTCCCTCTGGTTCGTGGCCTTCATCTGAATCATCACATGTGTTAATGTGGTTATTAAAAGAAGGCTGATTTTTACCATACACTGTTCTCCTGGCTGTTATGGAGCAATACCTTCCTCAGACTTCTCACTGGTCTGGAATAATTGACTGAACAAAGCCAACAGAGTCACGTATGGTAAAACTCAAAATCTGTTGGTGGAGAATGCCCCCCCCCCCCAACTACCAACACGCGTCGTTTTGTATGTTGAAGCCACTGTTTGCCTTAAGCCTTCTAGTTCCCAGCTGTCTTTGTGTCAGCCTTTTGGAGCCCAAGGCCAGTAGGTGACTCTTGTTTTCTGATTTTTATCCTGCCAGTAATGGATCAGGAACCTCAGAAGATTTGTTCTGGAAGCTCGATGCCCTTCAGACCTTCATTCGGGACTTGCACTGGCCCGAGGAGGAGTTTGGGAAGCACCTGGAACAACGGCTGAAGCTGATGGCAAGTGACATGATTGAATCTTGTGTCAAAAGGTAAGCAGAGGTACCTGGACATGCTCTGCACCCCTTCCACAACACACGTTGACTCAGGGAAGGGTAGATGGCCACTCTTCGATTGACTATAACTTGAAGGATTTGGAGAAGGTGATTGCTTGTCAAAGTCGGCTGGTTTGGTGGCCACCCAAGTCTAGCTTCTGTTCACCTGCCCCACATCTGTCCTAAACCAAACAATGTGGCTGCCTGTTTTTTCACTGAGCTCCATGAGGAAAGACTCCATGTCAGTTTTTGTTGGTCTCTGTAGCTCTGATATCTAGCAGTGCCTGACACAAAATACCTAATATATATTTTTAAATGGAGGACTGTACGCATGGTGGATAGCTAGATGAAAATCAAAACACATACAATTCCAGAGCCAGAGTATCCAATGCAGGTAGCAGAAATCTAGTGAGTTTCCAATCATGTGAGCAGGACCTCAGCAGTATCATTCATCTATATACATGAACTGAGTTTGTACTATGACCTGCCAACTATTAGTTGTCTTGTTGAAAATCTAACTAGATATCAACAAGAGGGCATGAGACATTGTTGCTTTGTCACTGTGGGATATAGGATTGATGTGGGAAGGCTGCACTTGAAGTTCCCAGGTAGACTGTTCTGAATGCTAAGAGAAAAGAATGAGAACAACATGCATTCATTCAACAGAAATTGTTTGAGCTCCCCCTATGTGCCAGGCACATTGCTAAGTTCTTGGGGTACCAAGGATTGCATCCTTCCCTCATGGAGTATCTGTGTCTGTACATCCTCAGATCTGACACTCTGTCTATCCCCAGGCACAAGCCCAAGTTCTTTTTCCAGTTCACAACCATTCCATTATTTTTTCTCATTAAAAAAAAAAAAAAGAAGAAGAAGAAAAAGAAAACAGACTGCAAGCATCACAGGCCACTCTAGATCTCCAGATGTTGTATAGTTTAGTTGATAGACCAGTTGTGGGAGGTGGGGGCTGGGTTTGGGTGGGAGTGCTCTGAATTCGTTTTATTTCTTGGAGAAACAAAAGAGAAGTAATAGCATCTAAACTGGAAACCAAAGGGCAGAAGAACAACACCATCCCAGGTAGGTGAGTATCTCAGCAGGAATTAGGAAAAGAATAACGTGCTATGGAGAATCTGGCCAGGTGTTTGCTGGCACTCCAGGGAGTTTTAAGTCCTGGGGATCCAGATTTTGTTCTTTGTTCTTTTTTTCTTACTCTGAGAATCAAAAACAGGCCTATTTCTCAAAAGGTCAAAATGTTTCCTTAGGGTTTTGAATCTCACTATCTCCTACCTAGTCCGTGTCAATATAAAAAAAAAAACAACAAAACGATCTTTTCCTATAGCCAAACCATTGCACAAAAACCTGTTTGTGAAAGAACAGTAGTTCCTCTGTGGAAAAATGATCTTCCCTGGCCTGTACTAGCGGCTGCAACGCATTAGAATTAAGACTTACTAGCTTCTGATCTGTGCACAGAGTTGTACAGAAAGACATGTGTGCCCTTCTCTGAGGAGCCAGTCTTTTGAGTAGGGAATAAGTAATAGGGAGATGACATATAGGTGTGAAAGGCGGATAGTGACTCTATTTTATCCCTTACCATGTGTCTTTATGGGTCAGCCACCTCAAAGAGTGTGAACCCCTCAGAAGTAGAGAGTGTAACTTGTTCATTTTGAGCTCCTCACCCACCCCAGGTCCTAGCATCATGCTTGACACATAGTAACTTTTAAGTAACTGTTTATTAGTAGAAATTGGTCAACTGCATATGTACTCCTGACCCTGGTGTCTCTCCCAGTTAAGGCCCCAGTCATAAGCACAAACACAGACAAGAGCAAAGATAAGTGAAAATGTCATCCACAGACATTCAAAGTCAGAAGGTAAAACTTGAAGCAGTCTGTGAATGTTTTAAGATATAGGATCCACATTAGTAGAGCCTAGAACCTTTGCTTTCTTCTTTAGGACAGAAGAAATAGCCCTTGTTCTAGGACAACATAGTAAGGACACAATTTCATAGATGTAAATATGCAGTGCCAAAAAATCAATCAGGCACTCCTCATTTCCAAGTTTCTAAGAAATTGAAATCATTCATTTGATGGACTTAACAGAGCCTCTGGTCTAGTCTATATGTTAGATACTGTGCTCCACACAAAACAAGATGCCCTAACTCTACCCTCAAGGAGAGTCATTTGGATTAAGTGACCTCTTCATTCCCGGCTTTTTGGTCCCATAGAGCCCTCTCAGTTGTATTAATTCTGCATTTGGCTTCCTCTTTTCACAGCCCCACACTCTAAGGGCTATGAACAGCTCTCCTGTGAAAACAGAAGACGATTACTTCATTGTAAGGGAGCAATTTAGCACTTCCATTTCTCAAATTGGGCCGGAACTGGCACACGAGCCTCAGAAGATCAGCACAGAGACCTGTCCAACTCAGTCCCCGTCAGGCCTCCTTTTCACAAGACCAGAAAATGGTGTATTTTCAACGTAGCTTAAAATGATCATCGTGATTAGAAAGCTATTTCAGTGCACGGAGTCTTTAGAAGCCAAGATACATTTATCTTTAACATGATCATATAATATATAAGAGTGTTTTAAGGTTTTTTTTTTTTAGTTGTTTTCTTAAGAACTGGGCTTCCAACCTTAGAAATTATACTTGGCTTTCCTGCATGCACCCAGGGTGTGTTAGCAAGCTGGCATCCTTTCCTGAGCTAACTAGCTGTGTGGTCCCTCTATGCACTGTTAGAAAACTGCTACAAATGCCTCTTAAAGCAATGCTTTCCTGGTGGCTGCATGACCTCCAGAACCTGACGGTGAACAATGTTGAAAAGATACATTGGACAAAGCAACTTCCAATAAAACCACTTACTAACCAGGTGCTTTTCTTTAAAGACATGTGATGATGTGACCCACTTCTATGAAACATTTTAAAATATAACTGGACCCCTTCACAATGCTGAAATCAAGCCTTAGACCTCACACCTGTGTTACCAGCTGACCATGTCAGACCAGGATTTTCCTATGGGCAGTTACCACATTGCTGGGGTCATAGTTTGACCTAAGTTAGAATTATGTCTCATTAATTTCCCACCATTACACAATTCTTGAATTGGTAAATATTTATGACATTTTTATTTATAAAAGTAATATGTTCTATTGCAAAATAAAACATTGACATTGCAACATAAACAAATACAGTGGAAGTCCCCTCTTACCACTTCTCCTGATTTCACTCTCCGCAAAGGTAGCCATCTTATTTTTTTAGTCTTTAAAGCAATATAATAAGCCTTTTTTCACTTCAGTCTCTTTCAAAACCAGAATTAAAAAAAAAAACAATAAATGTCATTTAAAATTATTCCCACCATGAGGCTTTAAAGATTAGAAACTGGTTTTTTTCTTGTTGTTTGGGTTTTGTTTTTTTTTAATGTAGTGATTCAAGGTAGACAGTTGCCAATGTGAGAGAACTTACATATGCTATAATGCTATAATTGGGTTTTTGTTAATTCATTCATTCTCCTGCAATTAGGGTTCTCCATAGCATGTAAACTATAGACAGAAATATGCCAAGCTACAGGTGTTCCACGGACTGTGGAGAAAGAAGGGTATGTGTGGCTGTCTCCCTGAATAGGCCTTCCTTAGCTGGGAAAGTCACTTTTAAAAGAACACATGTGAAGTCATTGTCAATTGAAAGTGATTACAGCCTTCAATTTTCTTTTTTCACTGACCTCTCAGAAAATGTCTCCTCCTCCCGCTGCCATCTGAATGCTGAATTGGTCTTTTCCTACTTTGTTTTAATAGAACCAGGATTGCATTTGAAGTTAAGCTGCAAAAAACCAGTCGATCAACAGATTTTCGAGTCCCACAGTCAATATGCACCATGTTTAATGTTATGGTTGATGCCAAAGCTCAATCAACAAAACTTTGCAGCATGGAAATGGGCCAAGAGGTAAAAAAAAAAAAAAAAAAAAAGAGAGATAGAGATTTTTCCCCCTCCATTGATCATGTAGAATAAAACTTCACAAATTCCTTCCATCTACACTAGTCTGCTAGTTTCAGAAATATACTCTAACGTTTGAGGACTAAGCCACAGATGAATGTTTGGTATCTGTTTGTTAAGTAAATGTCTAAGGCATGTGCTAATGAGCACACCGGTCACTTGGAAGTGATTCTTGGTTGGAGTTGGGGTGGCCTTTAAGTTCCTTTAAGTCAAATGATATTTGATGATCTTATTTATTAGGCTGGTATCTCCAACAGATGTTTGCCAGAATGCAAGTCATTTTCACATTTGAAGTGCATTTTATCACTTTGAACATCTGGACAGCAGGAGAGCTCTCTTTCAGGATATGTAATGTTAGATCGCCGTGCTACCCAGTCCCCAACAGCAGGTTCTGAATTTTCAAGAAATCACAGACTTTAATTTTTTTTAGATCGAGTTGAATGTGAATCTTCCCTGACCAAAAGTTTAGTCCTTTGCTAAGTTTCCAGTTCCAAAGTGGCATTTAAAATGTAAAGGAGAAAGAAACAGCAACTTGGGCTTGATTAAAAACTATCGTGATCATTTTTCTCTGATGGCCTTAAGCCAGCTAGATATTCATATACCAATTTAGAATTAATTCAGAAACATTTCTGGCAACTCTCATGTTGTTGCCAATTGGCATAAATTGCTCCTAAATCAGATCTTTCGATACCAGCCCTACATGTTCAGAATTTTTGCTAAATTATTTTTGCTCCCTATTCGTTATTTATTTTCTCTTTCAGCACCTTCCTTTTTTAAATGTGGGTTGGTGGTATTCTCTTCCTGGCAAGATCATCTTTAACCTTCTTTCGCCTCCAGATCAGCTTTCTCAGCCACTTTTGTTAGCCTCCATTCCTGACTGATTTTCTTGTTGGGGACATTTCCCTGGGGGTTATGTTCTAGGCACTGGGGCCAAATGCAAGGGGTTCTCTTCCCCAGCTCCATTTGCTGCATGTGAGTGATCTGGACAGCAGTTCTCAAACTTCACTGTGCATCCCACATATCTAGAGAGCTTCTCAAACCCAGATTGTTGGGTTGCACCCTCAGAGTTTCCCATAGGTCTGGGGTGTAGTCCAAGAATTTGCATTTCTGAAAAATTCCCTGGTGATACTGATGCCGCTGGCTGGTCTGGAGACCACACTTTGAGAACCACTGGTCTGGAGGTTCAGTATCCAAAAATGAGTTAAGGAGACATTCTCAGGCACAAAGGACAGCCTCCTAAGGAAGGTTTAGGTTGGGTGTCTTGCTCTGGCTGTGCTGCACACTGCAGCTAGTATGTCAGCCTCTCCAGGCCTCAGTTTCTTCATTTGTAAAATGATAGCACTATTCTAGTTTTATTCAGGCTGTTTTTAAGCTGTAGAATCCATTCTACAGATCTCACCAAAAAAGGCCAGCACGTGAAATAAATAAAATCAGAGCTGCTCTGAATGAAGTCAGGGGGCAATAGCCAGCGGACCAAGGAAGAGGGGCCCAGAGCCCAAGCTACCGCATTCCTCTCCACCTCTGTGTTCTTCACTGCCCATCCCCCCTACCCGCACTTCTCTGGGTGAGTCTGAACAGTCTCCTAGGTCTCACAGAGCCCACTTAGAAAACCCTGTTTAGGTGATCCCTAAGAATCATGGGTGATTTCCAGAATCCTGTGCCTCCTGAATTTTTCTCCCTTTGGTGCTTCTTCTTTTTTTTTTTCATTAAGATATAATTCACATACCATAAAATTTAAAGTGTATAATTCAGTGGTTTTCAGTGTATTCACAAAGTTGTACAACCATCACCACAATCAATTGTAAGACATTTTTATCACCCTAAAAAGAAACCTGGACCCATTAGTATAATTCTCCAACTCTCCCTTCCCAGCCATAGATAACCACTACTCTACTTTATATTAATAAGGGCTTGCCTATTTGAGCATTTCATATAAATGGAATATACTAATATGTGGCTTTTTGTGACCTCTTTCACTTGGTATAATGTTTTTAAGATTTATCCATGTTGCCCTGGCTGGTGTGGCTCAATGGACAGAGCATCAGCCTGTGAACTGAAAGGTCACCAGTTTGATTCCAAGTTAGGGCACATGCCTGGGTTGCAGGCCAGGTCCCCATTTAGAGGCTTGCAAGAGGCAACTGATCAATGTTTGTCTCCCTCTCTTTCCTTCTCCTTTTCCCTCTCTCTAAAAACAAATGAATAAAATATATTTTTAAAGATTTATCCATGTTGTTACATGTATCAGTACTTCTTTCCTTCTTATAGCTAAATAATATTCTATTATATGGATCAACCATATTGTTTATCAATTCCTGAGTTGATGGACATTTGAATTGTTTCCACTTTTTAGCTACTATGAGTAATGTTGCCATGAACATTCGTGTACAGTTTTCATGTGGATCTATGCTTTCAACTCTCTTAGGTATATACCTAGATATATGGTCATTCTATGTGTAACTTTTTGAGGAACTGC